>VDFB02105785.1:302461564-302505844 GCA_007258455.2 Sequoia sempervirens
TTTAGCAAGATCCATAGCCTTTCTCACCATATTGCACCTTCCACTCAATAAAATAGCATGCACACCTAAATCATTAAGTTTTCTTACAAAGAGTAGGTTTCATGCCAAACCAAATATATGAAATACACCATTGATTCCCTTCACTTGTCCATCAAGGAATCAAATTAGGAATCTTACCTAACCAATAATCTATATATAATAATCATCTCTAAGGTAAACCCTTCCACCATCATATTTTTTATATTTTTTAAACCAACCTTGGAAAGAGGCACTAGAGTTTAACAACCACATAATTTTTTATGCATATTTAGATAAGGCCACAACAAAGGCATCACCATCATCTTGGGAGGATTTCTTATAATCATCATTAGAATCTCTCTTTTTCTTATATTTCTCCTCCTCATGTAGTCTCTTTTTAAATGGTTGGGCTTGATGTAATTTCAAAATTTAGCATTGGACTTACTAGAAGATTTGGATCTCCCATGGGATTTAGATATATCCTTGTCTTGCTTCTTTTTTGTCTTCTTTGATTTTTTATTTTGGTCTTCCATAAACAAATAGAGCCTCCTTATTTATTTCATAAGGCTTTTTTCACATCTCTTCAAAAAGTAACAATACCACCACATCATCCATTTTTCAACTTGGTGGTAGTGCTCCCAATATCCATAATAATGTGGTCATATGAATTTGGTAAAGAATAAATTAAAATCGTGCAACAATCATCTTCCTCCATTTTAACCACCATAGAGTTTGGTTGAGTAACTATCATATTTAAAGCATTCATATGGTTCGTTATGGATCCATTGTCCTTTATCTTGAGGATATATAGCTTGTTTCTCAAGAATATTTCATTCACCAAGGATTTAGCTTGATAAATCTCTACAAACTTCTTTCAAAGGTTTGTTGTAGTAGTTTATTTGTTAACATTCAATAGCACTAAATCTACCAAACAAAGTATAATAAGAAATTTCACAATTTTATCCATCAATTACTAATATTCTTGTTTAATTGTAGTACTCATTGTACTAGTAATTACAACCTATAGAGATCTATATATAAGCATCTCCTCTATTTCGAGCTTCCACAATTCAAAAAAAAATCTCATAAATTTATCCATTTCTATTCTTAAATTACTTGCCATCCATTATTGTAATAAGTTCAAAAACTCCTACACAACTCCCACTCAATTGAAGATTAGTATAAAAACCCCTCTACCCAACACCTAGAATTTGAGGTGATAAGGCTCTAATACCAAATGAAAGGAAGAAAGGTATGATAAAACACTCTACTAATCTTAGAGGAGAGTATTGTCCATATTTATTATATTTATAGATACAAAAAGGAGAATCAGACATAAAACATATAAATAATAATACCATAGATTGAGGATTTACATGGGGAAAACATTTTCAAGAGAAAACTCCCACACTCCAAAAGTAGAACAACTTGCATTAGTTGGAAAAAACCATGGTTACATTATAATCTATAGGTTATTCCTATTATAGGAGTATCACCAACATACAATTATAGAGTAATTTTAGCAGCATAATGATGCTTACAAATAGACTCACAAAAATCATACTCGACTTCATCTTGAGCACCAATATATATGGGATAAAAAACTAAAAACCATCACAAAGTTTTGGAAAACTATGAACGAGGCTAAGAGAGGTATGGCACCCAAATGGTCAAGGAAAAAATCCTAATGTCTCCTTGGTCTTGGTCTTCTAGGCTACTTTTATCATATTTTGTACATATTGTCATATGTTATTAGAAATGATATTTGACCACCCAAACTTGGGTTCCCTAATTTCTCTTTATTCTCTCATTCAAATATGCTCCATGACAAGTGTACAATTTTATCATAATGGTGGTCAAGATTCCAATGTAAACTCCTTACATATTCTTACATAAGAATCTATGATAAGTAACTCTTCTTATGATTCCTTACACACCTTCCAAAATACCAATGCATGGACAAGAGTTCCACCTCAATAGAGAATAGCTACTTCCTCATGTGAGGAAAAATCACAAAAGATGAACAATAGTGTCACCTCAAAATGGTATGCCACCTTCAAATATGATGGTGTAGGAGTTTGTGGTGAACTCCTCAAAAATCCAAGATCATCTACAAGACAAAATAACTTCCACAAGAGAGAAAGGAAAAAAATATCATGCTATGATTATGGATGCAAGATTTCCAGATTGGATATGGTTGACAACCAAATTTTTAGATTGATGGTTGTTGTTGGTGTGAATAAAAGTCTTGTACCTAGTTAATTTCCTTACTAGGTACTTAGGGGACTTATTAACATGTTAAGTTTACTTAGGTTATAAGATTACTTCTAGGAGTCTCAGTTGTCATATCTAGATCTTATCTTTTTATCATTTGATGCTTGTGTCCTAGGTAGTTATGATTTATTTGTCTCATTTGATAGGATTAAGACACTTTTCATGATCTTATCTAATCCTTTATCTCACCTTGCCTATATAAGTAAGGCCTCTAATGTACATTTTTATCAATTGTTCATTCATAATACAAGTTATTCTTACCATTTTCTCTCTTTTGGAAGATGTTTTGATCTACCAATTATTCCTAGGGATATTGAGGAGTCACCATTAACACCTACATGGTATTAGAGCTCCAGTGTTATAGATTCCTTCCTAGATCTAAGGGTTTTGTGTTGGCTTGAATATTTTTATAGGTGCATGTTGGGGTTTCAAGGACCTTACAGTTGAATCTAAAGGATCAAAAAATAGTCAAGTTTTCCTTTCGTTTCGTCAATTTTTGTTTTGACTAGTCTGCAAAGGTTTTAGTTGAGGGTTTCAGTTACCAGATCCAGGGGTAGCTAAATTTTCAATGCACTTTGGATCAAATTTGACCCTTCCATTGCATCTAGAAGGCCCAAAAACCTAAATATTGATCATCAAAATGTAAAAATTGTACTTTTTCCTAGGGAGCATCAAAAAAAAATTCTACAAAATCAGCATTTTTTGTTTGTACAGGTGTACAACAGCTGTACAGTACGACGTTGTATTGTGTTGTACCATCGTTTGAGGTTTGTGGTACAGATTTGACATCAACTTGGCATATTTGAGTGTCCATTGCCTATGCAATCTCTGTGTCATCTTTTGTTGGTCTTTCTTGTACTGGTGTAAGAACTACGTGGTATGTGTCACTGTCAAATCACATTTATGTCAGTGTACGAAAGGTTTAGTTGATGATTTTTATTTAAAAATTATTTTGTTGGTAGTTTTTTAATATATATTAATCACTATTTAATATTTAATTGGTGGGTTAATATTTTTGGTTTAGCCCTCAGTTCCCCTTTAGCAGGACCCTCGGGCCTTTGGACTAATGTGGGGGGGGATAAACCCCTAGTGGTGTGTGGAGTCACCATTGACCCATGCAACTAGCACACCACCCCATCACTGCCCCTTTAGGCATCACTTTTTGATTTTCTATCGACTGGCCCTATGGTTGTATTAGCGACCAAGAGCTGAATAATCCAGCCCCCAAGTTCTTTGTTTTGACCCCCAAGCCCTAAAATAGGGGTTTTTTTCAAATTGTAATAATTTTTGATCCAGGAGGATAATTTTTTGAAATAAAATATTGTCAAAAAGTAGATTTTGCAAATTTTTTAGTGGTGCAATTGTTTTCTCTAAATTTTGTAGTTTGATGCATGTTTTTTGCTCTAAGTTGGATCTTTCTTTTTAGCCTCTGAGGTCATAACTTTTTTCTTCAGACTCTATTTTTCGTGATTCTTGTGGCATCTAGAAGGTATTGAGGGGCATTTCAATTCTATACATGCACTTTTTGTAGATTTTTTTCTAGAATTTCTAAATTTTAGTTTGAAGCCAGATTGGTATTTGGCACAAGTTATAAATTTGCAAACAAAGTGGCACTTTCTTTGGGACAAAGGGGTAAATTGCTTGTATTGTGAGGGGTAATTGTTGTTCCTCTATTATATTTTCTAATTTTATCATGGATTTTCCAAAAGTTTTACTTCTAACTCTATATAACTATCATGAATGGAAATCACAGATGGAGATTTTATTGTCTAAATTGAAGTTGCAAAGAATCATATTTGGCACAGACCTCGAACCCAAAGGAGCTACAAAAAGAAGAAAATGGTTTGATAGAAGGGATGAAGCCCTTGGTACTCTTATTTTTTCTATTTCTCTAGACCTTATATATCATGTTACATCTTGTAAGCATCCTAATGATGTTTGGACTACCTTAGAGAGTCTCTTTGGTAAGCTAGGAAAAATGAGGAAATTTAATTTGGAGAATAAACTTATGAGTCTCAATCCTTCAGATTTTCATAATATATAAGACTTCTTCTCTAGGATCAATTCTCTTAGACTATTGTTTTCTAATTGTGGGGTCACCAAAGAGGATGACTAGTTGATTCTTTCTATTCTTGCTAAGCTTGGTTTTGATTATTCAATGTTTATTTTTATATTTTATGCTACTATGGATGCCCTAGGAAATACATGCAAAATTCCCTCTCTTGATGAATCTGTGTCTCATCTCACAAGGGAACAAGCAAAGTTGGCACACATGGGCATAGTTAAGTCTTCCAAATCTCATGCTCTTCTTGTAAAATATCCAAAGGCTTCAGGTGGCAAAGGTAAGAAGCAGAATAAGGATACCAAGTCAAATGAGCAAGGTAAGGATTTACCTTCCAAAAGAACTCCTAAGTATACTCCCTCTTCTAAAGAGGAGTCATCTAAAAAGAAGAAGTTGAAATGTAGATATTGTAAAAAGATAGGAAATGATGAGCATCAATGTTATGATAAGAAGATTGATGAACTAACACACCTTCTTCAAAAGAACATCCTACTGCCCTCATTAGTGTCTTCTTCTTCTTAGCATCTTAGTCAAGAGCTACATCATCTCATTCAAGGAATACATGATTTACAACCGAGCTACACAAAATGAAAGGACAAGAACTCTTGGCCTCTACAAGTCTTGAATCTGGTAGATGGCTTCTTGATTCAAGTGCATCTCATCATATGGCATCATCTATGGGAATGTTCTCTTATTTTGAGCCTTGTAGTTCACCTAATATTTTTTATGGCTAAAAATACATATATGAAGGTATGTGGGAAGGGTTATATTGACATGGGGGATGGAACTTTTAATTTTATAGTTTGTGTTCCTTTTGTAGCAACGAAAATTGTCACCCTTGACAATTTCACACTACCTTGACACCCTATTTTTCCTATAACATTAATTATAATTATAATTTACCAATTTTGGGGTTAGATTAATAAAATACATTTAAATCCCTATCATCCTAACAATTTTGGGTGAAAAAGTACCAGTCTAGGGTGCAGAGTACCCTAGACCAAAAAGCAAATTTTAAATGTTTGAAATTTTGATTGGAAGGCTTTTATGATTTAAAAATGACCTCAGGTCAGCCCCTACCCAAAAGGATTAATTAAAATGCATATATAAGCATTTTTTCCTCTCATTTTGAGCATGAAAGAAGGAGACAATTTATGAATGAGATCAATTAGAAGGAAAATATGGAGAAGTATTGAGTTATCCTCTACATGCTATGCTACAAAAATCCATTATGTATGTGAGCTAACCTTTTGAAAGTCTATCAAGCAATCGAGGCATCCATCAAACAACTTGTGTGTCATCTTTCCTTCAAGGGTTTTCACCTCAAGGTAATACTATCATTTATCATTTATCAATTTTAATCAATCAATGTTGTTTGAGCCTTTTCCCAACCTAGGCTATGCTCTCTTGATCATCATTAATCACTATAAGTGGAGGTAGAAATACCAAAGCTAGGATTTGACTTAGTCAAGAGAAAATTTATCAGCATATTGCAACATTATTTTCAATCAAGCATCATGTCAATCCTTCATCATTTTTTTATGTGATTTTTTTTATGTTTTATGGTCATTTGTTTTGCAAGTACTAACACTTGCAAGTCTTCAAATCAAATCAAACCAAGTTGTAATAAATCCTTGAAGGTGATAAGCATGAATTCAATCCATCAAGGAGATCAAATATGAGTGGTGAGTTACAACAAGTTTTCAATTCATTACTTGTTATTGTTTAGCCTCTATCCCTCAAAAGGATAAGCTCTATTTTTATCATCATTTTTTTCATTGTGGGGGTTGAAATACCAACACAAGGTTTGACTGAAGCAAGCCCTTATATGGCACAACCCTTCCCCTCCTTTTGAATGTGAAAGTTATAGATCTAAAGAGGATTGGAAGGAGATACAGTTTGATCATTTATGAATTCAATCCCTACAACTTGACAAGATATTGAAACTACATTATCTCAATGACAGACAAAGATATGACAACGAAATCTAGAAGGAAGGAGCTATAGATCAAGTACCTCAGGACTACAAAAGCCTTTTTTCAGAATTAGGGTTTCAGTCTAGGGAACTAAGGGCACCCTTGTTCAGAAAAATTTACCTCAAATTCACAGGTCATGTACCTATGTTTCTGCCTTCTACTTTTTTGGAACTCAAATTTATCTATGTTTTTAGTTTGTTAGAATTCATCTCAAAATGCCACCTTTTCATATATTAGTTAGTTACATCATAGCATTTCATCCAAAATCAGTTTCCAACACTCAAAGAATTCAAATCAAGGGTTAATTGAATCACCTTTTAGGTTGTAATTCAATCGCATACCCTTGCTAATCAAAATTCCAATTTTAAGTGAAAAGTGGCTAATCCTAGTTAAAATCCTAGAATCACCTTTTCCATCATAACACCTTCCTTGACATCAAATATCCTTTCTATTTATCAAATTAATCATAGTGTACAAGGTAAGATAGTTGAGTTCACTCCTGATAGAGTCTACATAAGGGACTTGGAAACTAGGGATATCATTGCTATCAAGATGGTTAATCATTCATCTCATTTGTATTCCTTTTCACATTTTGCTTTAGCTGAAGATAATGTTCCTTTGATTGCATATCACACTCATTCATCTAGTGTGAATCATGATTGTGAGGAGTAGTTTGGTCATCTAAACCTTGGTAATATAGAGACCAATGTTGAGCTTCCTACTCCTCCACCTCCTGCTTGTTCAACTAGTAGTGCTTTTTTTCAATGAGATGATTATAGTTTTTCAAATCTTGCTTTGTGGGATGAATATTTGACAAGGATTTCTAACTTGTTTGTGGATTCTCATACTATATATTTAGAGGACACACTTGAGGGGTTTTCTTTCCTCTTTGATCAAAGATTCAACACAACTGTTATCCCATCATCTTTGACTTTGGAGATTGACATTCATGAGTTTCCTCCTCTTGATTTGGCATGTCTCTTGGTTGATTTTGACCATGGTAAAGTTGTGTCTTATTCAATCTTGGATAATCCTACTTAATTTTCAAAGGCATACATGTTGAGACTTAGTCTCCCTCCTTTCAGTTTATGATGGAGTGGCTTCTTCATCGACCTATGGATTTTTTTCTTCCCAAGGGAATATGTGTTGCTTGCATTCATTGGATCATCTTTTGTCTTCAGGCATTCTTCATCGACATTGGAGCTTCTTCATTATGGGGGATATATCTTGTCTCTCTTTTTTTCCCTCTTCTATGGTATTTCTTTATTTTTATCTCTCTTTTGGAGAGGAGTTTTGTCCCACTGGGTTTTACCTTTTCTTTGTTTATGTGATACTGCATTTTCATTTGTAAATGGGTACCCAACATAGCCTTGTAACCAAGACCCTGGTCTCTTTGCATAGTTTGCATAATAATCTTCTCCCTAATTTGTACTTAAGGGGGGGTTTTGATGTGAATAAAATTCTTGTACCTATTAATTTCCTTACTAGGGACTTAAGGGACTTATTCACATGTTAAATTTACTTAGGTTATAAGATTCCTTCTAAAAGTATTAGTTGTCATATCTAGATCTTATCTTTTTTGCATGTAAAGCTTGTGTCCTAGGTAGTTATGAGTTGTCTCATGTGATAGGATTAAGACACTTTTCATGATCTTGTATAATCCTTTCTCCCACCTTGCCTATATAATCAAGGTATCTTATTTACATTTTTATCAATCTTGCATTCATAATACAACAAGCAATTATTTCCATTTTCTCTCTTGTGAAAGATATTTTGATCTAGCAATTGTTCCTGAGGGTGTTGAGGAGCCACCATTAACTCCTACAATTAAAATGTACATATGATTCCTTTCTTATATAAGCAAGGTGTGATGATGTTGTTGGAAGGCTGAAATCACTAAGAGGGGGGGTGAATCAGTGATTTATGAAAGTCACAATTTTCAAAAACAGTGATTTATGTAAGTTTGTTTTGAGCCAAGAAGACAAATGATAGTATGTATTGCAAACTTGACATTTAAATCAAGACACCAAAGGAAAATTAAAAGAACATATTTTACTTGTGCATGAACAATAGTGTATTTGCATGAACCAAGAATTTAAACATGAAACTTTAACAGAAGGGAAATGTAACACTTTCACATGTATCAGAGCTCACTTTAAATTAGAACTTTTTATGCATGAAACCTGGCATATATATTGGCAGATGTGAATTCAATTTATATTTGGTGACACATTTAAAACAGACAGATAAGAAAACTCACACACATATAAACATCACATAACACCAGAATTTGTCCTAAGTGGAAAAACCCTCTTAGGGAATAAAAAACCACTCGAAAAATCTTACCTTTATTCACTTAGAGCACCAACTCTTTCACATTCAGGAGCACCAACTCCACAAGTTTAGGAGCACCAAATCCACAAAATTCAAAAGCACCAACTTCATAAAACCAGGAGCACCAACTCCTTTACAATGTCAAAACAATACAGTATTCTATCATAACCCTAGAAGTGCAATTTTTTGCAATCCTAGAATTACAATAGAAGACTATGAATATCCTCATTAAGCACATTGAAGAATGTTGTGTATCAACATCTTCCTTAAATACAATAATATAAGAATCATAATAAAAGATTTTCAATACAATATATGTTGTATCAAAATGTCTGAAAACATTATATCTCTCTTTTCAGATCCACATGAAAATTCTTGAAGATCATCTTTTAAAGACCCTGCAAATAATAATCTTTGTATGCAGTTTGAATAATTGTAAACCAACACGGGTTAGGGTTACAAGAGAAGAACCCTAAAGAGTTTTCAACTAACTCTTTTAAGAATCATATGTTCTCATCAAAATTTCTAGATTGGAATAACTGAATGCATTAACCCTTTATTTGTTGCTAAGAAATAATCAAGGGTTTTGAATAACATTAACCATTGAATCTTCATTGTTATTACCTCAACAAAAATGATCAAAGCCCATAAATAGTATTTACCTTAATACATGTTTAAGGAGGAATGAAAATAAACAAATACTAGAAGAATCGTTCTAAAACTATCCAGCTGAAGTCTTCCATCAACAAGCTCTGCCTATTTTCAACTTCCTCAGTTAAGTATTTTACCATAAATATGTAATCACAATTCCATGGTGGCGGCTATGGTTTCACAATTTTACGTAATGAAACAACTCTACCCTATATTTCCCCAAAGTCTTTCAAAGACTTCAACCAAAAAGATAAACATTTGAAATCTGATAGAATACACAATGATTAAAATCATTTTGAAGTTCGGTGAGAAACAACATCATATCACATGATTTAATCAATTATTAAAATGCTTTTGAGACCATTGACTGCCGACACACATCATTAATTCTCAAGGACTGTTGAAGCCACATAATATCCCTGTCAACAAAAATAATCACACTGATATAATAGTTGTTGTCGGTGTTAGTCACATGTATATTGTGACTTATCATTTAAAACTGATACAACAATACCATATGCATAAAGAAACCTGATAGGGTTTTGAATACATAAACCATGCAAACCACTTTAATCACCTTTTGATGCCAATTATGCTCACATAATAGTGTCTATTTTTTTTTAATATCCAATGACACAATTATAGTACCAAAGTATATGCCAAGAAATATACAAATGTACATAATCAACACATTCAAACACAGTGAAATGTGATAATCAAGACCAAAAAATGTGGAGTCCTTATGTATTTGAAAAAATGAATGTTTTGTCACCTGAAGCACTGATTGTTTTCGCAAACTAAACCTGAAAATGCTCAATCAGAATATGATCAAATAACTTGTGCCATGATCAACCTAAATACCCTGTACAATGCCTTATCAAAACTGTCAGTCCAACATAATCAAAACACTGAAAGAATATCATGTAGAGTAGATCAAACAACTAAACCATCATGGATATCCTGAAAGTGAAGTAGCATCAATCTGAAATTTGAAAATGAATAGTCATGAATCTCCTGAAACTCAAGTCCACAAAAGGATTCCACAAAGTATCATTTCCAACATCAAGTGATTTTGACATCAATCATTGCCAACATCAAGAACACATGTCATCATGTAAAACCTGACTTGTAGCATCCTAAAAAATAAACACTGTTAGTACAAATATGCATCAAGATCCCATCAAAATGATGTAGATAGAGCCAAGGAAATCATGATATAAACTGAACCAAATCATATGCCACCAATATTAGACCATCCCAATTGTATAAACCATGTGCATGTATTATCCAAATCAAGGAGTTTTTTCACAGTGTTACCAAGATGTCAATGACACAACACATGTCAGAGAAACCGAGCATGAGCAACTAAATACACCATCTGCATATCATGGGAACCAATCAACCTAAAAATCAATGCATCTTGCATCTTGTTAATGAACCAGTTTCCAAACAACCAATTAGCATCCTCAAAACCAATCTGCGCATCATGTAGCTTGTCAATGTCCTCGAAACCAATCTACACATCATGTAGCTTGTCAATGTCAATCATCTACACATCATGTAGCTTGTCAATTCCAATCAAAGAACACCATTATAAGAACCAGTTTTGTCATCAAGGAGAAACATCAAGAACAAATCACAAACAACTAAGATTCAATAAACTTTCCCTTTGTCCTTGATGGAAAAACACATACTTTCTCTCCCCCTTTTTTCCTCAATGACAAAGGATGAAAGAGGAGAATGTGAGATGCCATGAAGATAAAAATTTGAGTCCAATCAACACATATCCATCTGAAAGTATGAATCAAACTCAAGGATCAACCAATATAGCATCACTTCATAATCAAACAGCTATGCTGCATATATCTCTTTGTGTTCACATACAATCAAAGACCATGTCAATTCAAATACTTAAAGACAATTGCAACATGAAGCTCCCCCAGACGCTTTGTATATACTAAATCTTGGCAAAAGATATTTTATCTTTTCTTCAAGAAAATGACCTTTAGTGTAAAGCATCATTGTTTCTACATGATGATTAGCAAAGAAGTTCAAGAAAAATTTGACTTTGTTCATATAATGTTACATGTGAATCAAAGCAAGATACAATCAAAACTCAGTACCACTAACAAATTCAATATGCATGCAAGCAACAAAAATAATCAACAAGATTTTTCCACTGTCCATACAGTTTCAACACTATACTCACTATCCACCATAGAAGAGTATGGTGTACTGTCAAAGCATCAAAAACCATTTATAGCATTATCAGTTTTGCTAGAATAGAGAATAATCACTATCATTGAATGGACTGTCTATCCACCAATTTTGTACAAACATCATTTATGTTGTCTTTAACTTCTTGGTTCATAGCAATACTTGTTATGAAAACCACTATGTGAACCAAAGTAAACCATTACTCCTTCAAATCACTGACTGTCCAAGTTAAGTCACTATTTCACAGACAACTTGTGTCAAGTCCTTGGATTGTAATGTTAAATGTTCACAATGCACATCTACTGCACTTTTCATTGATTCTCAACATGTATCACACTTCAACAGTATAAGCTTGTTACTGTGGAAACAATTGTGTTGTTCACTGTTCACTATTTGTAGACCCAGCAGTCATAACATTTAAAAATATGAACTGAATGTGTATTTTCAAAGAAAGAACACGGCACCATAGAACTACATTGACATGACAATGCATTGTATTGTATACTATCACCTTTTAACCTTATAAATACAATTGTTAACCAAAAACAAATCTAGGTTTGAACTACTTAACAATTCTCAAACCTTCAAACTATGTGAACATGTGAATCCAAGATTTATACACTGACATTTCATGTAAAGACACAAAATGTTGTCAATAACCAACACATCTTCTAATATGAACCACTCTCAATAGCACTGGTGTCAAGATGCTAATATGAATTACTATCTTATGTGGTTGAGGACTCCTACAGTCTATAATAACTCATGACCAAAGAAAGAAGCATCAATGCATTGTTTTTCTAATTTTTTTACCATGGTTCATGGAAGATACCAAAAACTTCTCCTTGCAATAGTACCTTGTAAAAACATACTATCACCTTCTTCTTCATATATTTGCTAGGTCACCCAGCAATTTGAATATCAATACCACTGCTATTAAGTAGAGGCTCTGTCAAAGAAGATTCATTGTCAATTAGAAATTTGTTAATCAAATGACTGCACAAACAAACTTCTAGAATCAGCAACATTTAGATATGTATCATGATCTGTCCAAACAATGGTATTTTTCAAACCCCCTGTATCACCACTAGACCATGTGACTAACATATATCACTAATCATCTAACAAATATCCTTTAGAATCAGCACAAGATCAAGTAATTTGGAATGTATTAAGTAACTCTGAGTTGTCAAATAACTCAACTTGTGAACCATAAAGAACACCATGAATACTGTGTACAATGACTTATCAAAGTGTAAGGAATACATAACCAATAAGAATCATAAAACTATTGTTATGTTGATTGCTACACACACCATAGTACTTGTTCCAAAGTCATCTTGTCAAAACATAATGATATCCTTGATACCCTAAGATCTAGTTATGACATGAAAATTTGCATGAAAATCATTAAAGCATATTTGATCATGAAGAATACTATCATGTATACTATCAGTCATGTACATCAAATGATTTCAGAAAAAATCATAGGCTACTATACTTTCTCTGTTATAAAATATTTCTGACCAAAAATATAACACTGCTCTTTGATATCAAACTCACCTGGTCCAGACAAACTACACCAAAACTTATAAAAAACTTGTTCCACTACATTCAAAAACTCCTTGGGGATAGAAAATAAAACTTTGGATTACTCCCCCTAAAACCAAACAACCATTAAATACGAAGAGATGATCCTTGTGCATTATGCACAAGACTAAGTCCTCCCTTCTCCTTTTCTTGCTTTCTTCTCCAGACCCTTAAAGATTCATTTCTAGATGATTTCTCCCTGCAAAACCTTGCGTTATGACTAGATTCATTACATCTATAGCAAAGAAATGAAGATTTACACTCTCCTACATCATCTTTTAGAAACAATTTATCACAATTTCTTGCAATATGACCTGATTGACTACACCTGAAGCATGTAACAATACCATAGTTCCTTTTCCAATCATTTTTCTTCACTTTAATCCAAAATTAAGATGCTTTGTGGCCATAATCAAAATAGGAATAACAATAGCTTAAAAAAGAACAATTATACCTCATCAATTTACCTTGCCAGGCAGAGGGAGATCTTGTGAATTTGTTTGTTCTATTTCTTCCTCCTCTGTTGATATCCTTGTGTTGTTTGTTTCCAGCAGTTTCAAGGTCAACAGCATGAAAGTTTAAATCTACCTTTGTTCTAGGTGTTTTTCTAACCTTAGAGCATTGTCCTTCCTCTAAGCCCAGACCACCTTGGTCACTTGTAGCTTTCTGTGCACCAATAATTTTATCCAAAGACATATAGACATTCTCATTAATTTTTCCATCGCTTAACTGCTTTGATGCTTTATCAATGTTCCTCAGTAAAACCACTTGCCACTCAAGTTTTATATACTATGTTCTTTTACCTTAAGTTGGTTTCTAACTTCTTCCTCAATATTTCTAGCTTCTTCAACTTGTATCTTTGCTTCTACAAGATCTGAACATATCTTATCTTTGATATCTTTTTCTTGTTGAAGTTTCCTTTTTAAATTTTGGTTCTCTCTTCTTAGCTGCTTAATTGTATCCAAAGCACACAGGAGTTCACCTTCCAAATCAACCTCACTTTCTTGCTCATCATATTCTTGTTTTGAATTCACTTCACCCAAAAATTTATCTACTTCTTCATTAATTTCTTGGCCATTTGAATGTTCATTAGTAATCTCTATAGATTTAGACTCAATCTAATTTTCTTCAGAATTATGAAGATTTGCACAATCATCACTTTCAGATGACCCACAACTTGTTTCAGTTTTCAAAGATATATCCTCTTGCAACTCACCATTCTAATTCATTTCAATCAAATTGTCCCAAACTTCCTTTGCATTCCTACAATGCATAACCTTAGCAATAATTTCATTTGGAAAACTATTGAAAATAGCATCTATATCCTTAGCATTAAATTCAAGAGTTGTCTTCTCCTCATGTGTGGAAGGAGATGTTACAAATACAATGCAACCTCTTTCTACTGTTGCCCACACATCAAACCCTAAGGAAGAAAAATATGTCTCCATCTGATGTTTCCAAAGAATAAAATTGGTACCTTCAAACTGAGGTGTTTTAAACATAGGATACTCTATTATTTATGGATTATTGCTAATGATCTCTTCCTCATTACTCCTCATATTAAGTTCAAGCAGAGCTTGATGGTTATTATTTTTCTGTGAACTTCTTTTTCCCTTATTCCTTCTACCTTTTTCCATATCAGACACAACACTTCAATACCAAAAATCCTTAAGTCCAGACTTTATTAAACAATGATTTGGCTCAAGTCACAGAAGTACCTTCTTGTGATATGTTTGACAGACTTCCAAAAATAGATAACAATATGTATTGCAAACTTGACATTTAAATCAAGACACCAAAGGACAATTCAAAGAACACATTTTACTTGTGTATGAACAGTAGTGTATTTACATGAACCAGGAATTTAAACATGAAACTTTAACAGAAGGGAAATGTAACACTTTCACATGTATCAGAGCTCACTTTAAATCAGAACTTTTTATGCATGAAACCAGACATATATATTGGCAGATGTGAATTCAATTTATATTTTGTGACACATTTAAAACAAACATATAAGAAAACTCACACACATATAAACATCACATAACACCAAAAATTTTCCTAAGTGGAAAGACCCTCTTGGGGAATAAAATACTACTTGAAAAATTTTTCCTTTATTCACTTAGAGCACCAACTCTTTCACATTCAGGAGCACCAACGCCACAAGTTTAGGAGCACCAACTCCACAAAATTCAAAAGCACCAACTTCATAAAACCAGGAGCACCAACTCCTTTACAATGTCAAAACAATACAGCATTTTATCATAACCCTAGAAGTACATGTTTTTGCAATCCTAGAATTACAATAGAAGACTATGAATCTACTCATTAAGCACATTGAAGAATGTTGTGTATCAACATCTTCCTTAAATACAATAATATAAGAATCATAATAAAATATTTTCAATACAATATATGTTGTATCAAAATGTTTGAAAACATTATATCTCTCTTTGCAGATCCACATGAAAATGCCTGAAGATCATCTTTTAAAGACCCTGCAAATAATAATCTTTGTATGTAGTTTGAATAACTGTAAACCAACGCGGGTTAGGGTTACAAGAGAACCCTAAAGATTTTTCAACTAACTCTTTTAAGAATCATATGTTCTCAACAAAATTTTCAGATTGGAATAACTGAATGCATTAAACCTTTATTTGTTGCTAAGAAATAATCAAGGATTTCGAATAACATTAACCACTGAATCTTCATTGTTATTACCTTCACAAAAATGATAAAAGCCCGTAAATAGTATTTACCTTAATACCTGTTTAAGGAGGAATGAAAATAAACAAATACCAGAAGAATCGTTCCAAAACTGTCCAGTTGAAGTCTTCCATCAACAAGCTCTGCCTATTTTCAACTTCCTTAGTTAAGTATTTTACTAGAAATCTGCAATCACAATTCCATGGTGGCCGCTAGTGTTTCATAAGTTTACGCAATGAAACAACTTTGCCCTATATTTCCCCAAATTCTTTCAAAGACTTCAACCAAAAAGATAAACATTTAAAATCTGATAGAATACACAATGATTAAAATCATTTTGAATTATGGTGAGAAACAACATCATATCACATGATTTAATCAATTATTAAAATGTTTTTGAGACCATTGAATGTCAACACACATCATTAGTTCTCAAGGACTATCGAAGCCACATAATATCCATGTCGACAAAAATAATCACACTGATATAATAGTTGTTGTTGGTGTTAGTCACATGTATATTGTGACTTATCATTTAAAGTCGATACAACAATACCATATGCACAAAGAAACCCGATAGGGTTTTGAATACATAAACCATTCAAACCACTGTAATCACCTTTTGATGTCAATTATGCTCACATAATAGTGTTTGTTTTTTTTAATATCCAATGACACAATTATAGTACCAAACGTATATGCCAAGACATATACAAATGTGCATAATCAACACATTCAAACACAATGAAATGTGATAATCAAGACAAAAAAATGTGGAGTCCTTATGTATCTGAAAAAATGAATGTTTGGTCACCTGAAGCACTGATTGTTTTCGCAAACTGAACCTAAAAATGCTCAATCAGAATATGATCAAATAACCTATGTCATGATCAACCTGAATGCCCTATACAATGCCTTATCAAAACTGTTAGTCCAACATAATCAAAACACTGAAAGAATATCATGTAGAGTAGATCAAATAAATAAACCATCATGGATATCCTGAAAGTGAAGTAGCATCAATCTAAAATCTGAAAATGAATAGTCACGAATCTCCTGAAACTCAATTCCACAAAAGGATCCCACAAAGTATCATTTCCAACATCAAGTGATTTTGACATCAATCATTGCCAACATCAAGAACACATGTCATCATGTAAAACCTGACTTGTAGCATCCTATAAAATAAACACTGTTAGTACAAATATGCATCAAAATCCCATCAAAATGATATAGACATAGCCAAGGAAATCATGATATAAAATAAACCAAATCATATGCCACCAATATTAGACCATCCCAACTATATAAACCGTGTGTATGTATTATCCAAATCAGGTAGTTTTGTCATAGTGTTACCAAGATGTCAATGACACAACACATGTCAAAGAAACTAAGCATGAGCAACTAAATACACCATCTGCATATCATGGGAATCAATCAACCTAACAATCAATGCATCTTGCATCTTTTCAATGAACCAGTTTCCAAACAACCAATCTGCATCCTCGAAACCAATCTGCACATCATGTAGCTTGTCAATGTCAATCATTTGCACATCATGTAGCTTGTCAATGTCAATCAAAGAACACCATTATAAGAACTAATTTTTTCATCAAGGACAAACATCAAGAACAAATCACAAACAACTAAGAGTCAAAATATGTACCAACATTAAATGAGTGTGTCATAATTAAATGACTTGACTCAACATTAAATAACCTAGGACACAAGCATTAAATAAAATCCAACTAGATAAGATAAGTGACAACTAATGCTTAACTAGAAAAATTCCTTCCTAGGACCTAAGTGAACTTAACATCTAAATAGGACCTAGATAGGTAAAAAACCTATTTACAACAACACCTCCCCTTAAATACAACTTAGGGAGTACTTATGCAAATGACACAAAGATGATTCCTGGCTATGAGGCCATGTTAGGTACCCATGTATAAATTTAAATGTAATCTCTCACAAACGAAGAAAAGGAGAAAACCCAGTGGGATAAAACTCCTACCCGAAAGAGATAAAAGATACAAAATTCTCTCAATGATGCATGAGAAAGAAAAAACCTCATTCGAGGAAAAGGACCCCCCAAAAGAGAGAAGAACCATGCAACCCCCCTCAATGTGTAATATCTTGAAAAAATGGTAAGTTTTTGAAGACAAAACATGATCCAATTCCGAAAAATAATGTTTCTCCCCTTGGGAAGAAGATAAATTATGTACAAGTGTAGGAATGCTTCCCATTCCAAATAGGAAGATGCGGAAAGAATGATGATATGTGATGTCTCAGAAGAATGCTCAAGTGTCTCCATGGCCAAGGTAGATGAAGATGTCACAATCAAATTAGGTACATGCCCAATCAAAGAAGTATGTGGAAAACCAAGACCTCTGAGAAAATATTGTAGAATAGAATCCAAACTCAAAGATACCTCATGTGAAGACAAGGAAGCCCCCTCCAAATGTTTTCCAAAAGTATCTACACCCGTATCAAACTGCAAAGGATGATCATGTAGAGAATGAAGTGCAAGAGGGTCAGAGTGTTCCCTCACATCAACTAAAGAAGGATCATCTTCATCAAAGAGAATATGTGTGTAACTGATGGTGTCTCCCAAATCTGAAATGTGGGACTCACAAAACAAACTAGCAATGTTTGTCAAGTACTCATCCCAAGTAACCATCTCTGGATGATAATGTATGTCTAGTTGCACCGAATCACAAGGAGCCAAATCTATGGTTCCACAAGCATCCTCGAGTACAATAGTAGATGAAGGAGATGATATCTTCATGCATGTCATTTGACTACACCTATCATTCCCCATTATGTCCTCAAAATATGATGAAGTAAGAACACTAGATGATTTGATTAATGTCAGTTCAAGGGAATTAGGCAAACTGTTGCCATTGGCAATGCAAATTTGTTGCAACTGATGAAGTTCATAAAGAATTTTTAGATCATCAAGTTCTTTCTATAAACATTCATCTATTATATGTTTTTTCTTCCCACAATAATCACATTTTACTTTTCATCCATTAGAAGACATGATTAGAACTAGCAACAACAAAAGATTACCCCCCCCCTAATTACTCAATCAAGAAACCCCCCAAGCAAGATATGAGGTTGGAACTTTATGCTTAGTGTGATTACAAGTGCCACTTGCCAACAATAGTTAAGTGGACTTGATCTTAGTCCATACAAATTGCCAAATTTGGCCACAAGCTCAAAGTAAAAATTTTACACAAGATAAGATAAATTTGATCCCACCACTACAAATTACACAAAAAATATGCACTTTCAAAAAATAAAATCACCCAAAAATATTATTGTATGAGCAAGAACGGTGCCTCGAAAGTTCTCAAAACAAAAATAGCTCGGCAACACCTATGATAATCTACAATTTCTAGAAAAAAAAAAAAGCACCAAAATCAAAAAATAGTCTCACCACTATGTAAAGTGCAAAATTCTTCCCCAAATTAAAAATAAATCTTGCAAAAAGGAGTTTGTATGACCAAGTTATGGGTGTTTGAAAATTTCCCTTCAAAACCAAAATGAAAATGGTGAGGTGGGTAGAAATTTTTTAAGAGCATCGATCTCATGTTGATGCGACATTGACATTAGCAATCAACAAGATTAAATTTGACTGCTTGTCCCTCGACATTAGCAATCAACAAGATTAAATTTGATGGTTTGTCCCTCGTCAAAATGGAATATGCCCTCCCCTACATGGAATATTCTTAGAATCATGACAGAATCTCCAAAAATGGGCGAAGTATGTGAAAATTGCCAATGGAATCTTTTTATCATGTCGAAATCTTTAGCGGCTCGTCGATTTATTTTTTTAATGGCCACTTATCAAGGTCGCTAGCAAGGCTAGCAGCCTGCACCACGTGATGTCTGCAAAGCGTCGCAGTACCTTGTGGAGGGTATGGGGTACCCTACGAATACTACAAAGTACCATGCACAATACCTAGAATTTTTTTTAATTTTAAATTATAAAACTTATAATAAAAAATAAAAAATTAATAAAATATTTCACCTGCGAAATTTATTTTTGTGACCCAAATTTTTCTACATGCAACTCGAGGCCTACAACAATGACATTCATATGACCATATGAACAAAAAAGGAGGGGAAATTTTTCCTCAAGCCCCAGATGACGTGCTCAAATTTTGATGATTTGACAATAAATCTTGGGGTTTTTGGGCCTTTCAGATGCAACGACAGGGGCGATTTTGGCCCAGTGCTCTGAAATTGCAACTACCTTCTAGATCTGGTAACCACTCTTCAACTTCAAACCCTCATAGATTTGGTCGCATATGTCCAATTCAGACGAAACAAAAGGAAATTTTGACTTTCTCAAACATTCAATGGTGATGTCCTTGACACCCCAAGTCACACCTAGAAAAAATTCACACCAAGATTGGTCCCTTGGATCTAGGAAGAATTCTACAGCATTGAAGCTCTGATACCATGTAGGAGTTTATGGTGAACTCCTCAACACTACAAGATCACCTTTAAGACAAAACAACTTCCACAAGAGAGAAATGACAGAAATATCATGTTATGATTATGGGTGCAAGATTGTCAGATTGAATATGATTGAAAATTAGATTGTTAGATTGATGGTTACAATGTACATATGATTCCTTGCTTATATAGGCAAGGTGTGATGATGTACTAGCATTAAGTGAGTGTGTCATAATTAAATGATATGCTCAACATTAAATGACCTAGGACATAAGCATTAAATAAAATCAAACTAGATAAGATAAGTGACAACTAATGCTTAACTAGAAAGATTATTTCCTAGGACCTGAGTGGACTTAACATGTAAAGAGGATTTAGATAGGTAAAACACCTATTTACACCAATAGAGAGAAAAACTAAAAAAATAGTAAATAAAAATAAATAATAAAATAGGAATATTAGGAATGCAAGGTTGAGACACCTTTTCCAAACAAACAAGTCAAAAACCATATTTCTACTACTATGATAAGCTATGACATTATGCTAACAAATGTAGGAGTTGAAAGAAAGAAGAGTCAAATTGTGGTTTTTATGGTGATGCTACACAGTGCATTTAGTTTCCTTTAAGCCACATAATTTTACAAGAAAATGCCTAAGAAAGAAGAATAGGGTATTAGAAATGATGAGACAAAAAAATGTCTCATCTATTAGCTAAATAAAAGCATGTATTTTGCTTAATTATGAAGTTCATCAAGACTGAGCATGATGAGGAAAGTAAGAGATTTTCAGTTGGAGCAATCAAGATTTCATCATATCTTGAAAATTACAATCTAGGTTCTTGAGATTTTTGGATAAAAAATAGGAGACAAGAAGGCAAAAAAATCCATTAAATTTCACGAAAACCCAATTTGTGGTTTGAGAGAAAACTTCACTAGTCCGATACTCCAGAACTTTGCTTTCATGCTCCGAAATTTCCGGAGCTAAGAAGGATCTAAGTGAAGGATAAGTATGATAGCATATATGAAGAGGTTGAGCATTTTATGCTTCTATGAGCAGTTAAGGGACAGCAGTTGAGAGCATCTAGGGGGCAGTTCCAAGCATCTAAGGTAGGTTGTTGGGTTGTGCAAACAAGTGGAGCATATCTAGGATGTAGTTTTGGGAAGTTTGAACCTTTTTGCAAGCATCTAGAAATTGTTTTATGAGCTTTAATGATACACAAGGGAAAGGTATGACTTTTTTAGCATTCAAATATCTTTTTGGAGCTTGTTTAGGGGCTGCAAAATAGGCATATTTGTTTTGGATAACCAAAGAAGATTGATTCGGCAAGATGAAGAAAAGACTTATCTTTTTCCCTCAACACATGTTCCTATCTTCTAGCAAGTTGTTGCACAACTATAAGGCTCATCTTTCAGAATTCTATAAATTCATTGTAATCAAGGAATCAAATGGGGAAGAGTTTTATAAAATAATAGAGTTCAATTTTTAGCAGCAATAGTGTAGTTGTTTGTAGTTTTCATTTCATACTTTATTTTCCAGCAATCTTTCCATTCCCTGTTATTTACATTTCCATAATTTCTCTTTGAATGCTTCTTAAGATAGATTTCATTCCAGCACTTGCATTTACCAGATCTTATATTATATTTGATTCCAACAAATTATTTCATGTATTGTCTTTCAATTATGTTTGTAGAAAAAGAGTGCCATGCAAATGATTTCTTCTCCCTCTTGCATATCACCATGGACACCGCCCTAGATTGAAATTTATAATTAAATGACGAGGAATGCAGCGACACTCATCATGAAAATGTAAGAAAATTAATATATAACCTAAATTTGAGATGGTGTAACTTTTTACTACAAAAGACAATTTAAAAAATAATATAAACAAAGGAAAGAATAATTGAGAAGGAAAGCTATTGAATAATTTAGAAAAAAGGAGAATAGAGCTATAGTAATAACCTATTGAGTGAAAAATACAAACAAGAAGAATAAAATATTAGATATGATAAATTTGAGAAAGAATAAAATTTTCCTAATAGAAGAGAACATGACCTAGTAGTTAGAAAATCTAAGTGAATTGAGAAAATACAAAAACAAGAAAATAAGAGACTATTTTTCAAAAAAGGAGGCCTAAAACCTTAAATAAATTTATTAATTAATAGAAGAGAATTCACTAAAAAAATAAAACATTTTTTTAAATGTTAAAACACAAAGAACATAGAGCAAAGGAGACCTCAAAACAAATCCCTGGTAAAGACTAAACGAAAGTAGAAAAAAAAAATGTTGGATATAAAAGTGTGAGGTCTTACCGCTTCGTGGTTCCTATAGCATCTCTCCTTACCCATTTATTATTGTTCTAATATTTAATCATTCTTATTATTTTAATTAGTCAATTGTTTTGATGAACCTTGTCCTCCTTACATGATTATTATTTGATAAGGTTCACTTTCGTAATTGACTTAATCAATGTTATGTTGAACATATGAACACTAACCTTAAAACAATGAGAACATCTTTACCTTATGAACTTATTCTAAAGTCCTGAATAGTTAGGATTATGGTAAGAACATTTATGATCACATATTAATTGATTTATGTGCATGAACATACTTGGATAAATATTTATATGGTGAATTGATTTAGATGTGGATAGTATATTTAATATAAAGGTAAATATAAATTATATGACATTATGGATGAACCATATATGAATTGTGGTTAGGATGATTTTTTTTATGATAAGATGGTGTCATTTGTGGATTATAGTATCATTCAATGTGCATGTGAATGCGTGACTTATAACCCTAAACTTTGTATATACATTTGATGATAAATTAGATGATTAATTGGTTTAAGTGTGATGTAATTAATGATAATATTATGAAACTATTGCTTTTATAGTTGATTTATAACTTAACATCAATGAAAATTAAATATTAAGAATTATGGTTATGAAGAAATTGGAGATGTAGGAGAAAAAATTATGAAATATTATGATGATGTGTGTAAGTATGTAGCTACTAAATTTGATCATTTTAAACCATAATCTCTTATTTAAACTATTATGATGAATCAAATGTTTTTGATTACAGGTAAAACAGGTTTTGAAGGGCCCTGAAACCCTTTACAAGATAAACCACTGCTTCAACATATAATCAAAAACAAAACAAGTAGCCAAAAAGAAGCCAAAAACCAACACACAAACAGCTAGAAAAAAGCAAAGATAACAGAACCCAACTATAGATTCTTAAGAATGTCCTCTTCTTCAAGGTCACTATCAATGATTTTTTGATGGACATTCATGACTTCAACCACCTCTTCAACAAGAATATCAGCCTTAGCATTTAATTTGGTCTTGTTACGAGTTCTAGCAAAAGTCCCAGTCTCACTTGTCATCTTTTGTTGAGCACCAACACCAGTCACCATGTCTTTTATTCCAGAATTATCCCCCAACCACTTCCTGGCTTTCTTATTCACCAAACACAAACCCTCGAATTCATTGCACATAGCATGTTTACTGACCTCCAGAACCTTCTCCAGTTTTTGATTGACGCACTCCAAACCTCCTTCAAGGGCAGCAATCTTTGTTTGTATGGATTTTTCATATTGATCATCTCATCAGCAACCATTTTAAGAGTGTCAAATAACTGATTAACCTCGAGTTGAACCTTGTTAACTTGAGCCTGCACATTAGGCCCCTTAGAATAAGAGGGCTCATCAGCATTATTATTCATAGCTCTAACCCGAACATTGGTGGAGTTCATCTCATGGAAAACCCATTTGAAAAGCTTGAATAGGGATAAAGATCTCTTTCACCAAACCAAGATAATTAGGCATAATTTCCCTCATGAAGTTGAAACCATCCTTGCCCACCGCATAATCCTCTTGGGAGTCACTGCTGGTAGTATCATTCTCCATGGTCTCCTTCCCTTTTTATCAGAAACAACATCAACTTTAGCCATGTCTTTCTCCAACAACTGATCCTCAGCACCCTTTGAATTGCCATCATGCTCCTACGGCTCATCCCTCCCCATATTCATAGGAAATTTTCTCCTCTTCAGCCCCTCTTTTATCTACAACTTAGAAACAGGGGAGACCCCCAGTTGACCCCTATTATTTGAATCCTCCTTGCTTGAATTTCCCAAAGCAGCCCCCTTCAGCTTTTTTCCACTCGACCCCTTCATAGGTTTAGACTTTTGGCAGGACTGGACCACCTCTTCCTCATCTCTCGTATCGTACTCTTCAACCCTAGAGGAAACAGGGGGTTTATTATTTTTTCTTTTCTTACCCTCAGAAATGGCGAGAGATTTTGAGTTAACATCTAAGGATGCATCTGACCTAGGAGCATAATCTCCATCATCGGAATCCTCCTCTGACCATGTCACATACAAAAGATTCTTCTTCTTCCCAAAGATGGAAATACTGGGTTGAGAAGGGATAGTAAAGGACTTAACATACTTAGAGATCAACAAGATGCTCATGCAATGAAACTAATAAACATAGTTCTAGTAGTCAACCAAGATAATTTCTTTTTAAGGCTTGACCAACAAGGGGTTAGATTACCATCCACTTTCAACATTACACAAATTCAAAATATCATCGATGACAATTCATCCTTGACCTTGGGGGAAACTAGTTTTGATAACAATATACCACCTTCACTATGACCAAACCCCAAACTCACCATTCAAACACCTAACAATCCATCTACTAATTCTTCCCAAATAATTGCAAGCATTCCACAAGTCATCATTCCTACAAACTCTACACAGGTAATGATACCACCCATCCATACTCAAGCTCTTACCAATCCTACATCTTGTCAATATATTTCCTCCACATCCCCACATAATCCACAATCATCTCATCCTTCACAAAAACCCCCACATCAACCTCCACCTAATAATCCTAATCTAATAACAAACATGCATACAAACCCATCAAACATGCCACCTACTCAATACACCACCAACTCCATGACAACCTCCACATGCTCCCAAATTCAATCCTAACTACAACATACACCGACATAATCATAATACCTACTCCACTCCAAACACCATCACATCGCAACAATATACTAATCCCCCTAATTACACACATCCACAACAAAACATACCTCCAAAATACGAAAACCATTTACAATAGTAGACAATCCTAATCCATAGAACCCTTCATATGGTTATCAAAATCCACCACCATCAAATTACCTCTAAGGTCGGAAATCACCACATCCCACACCCACTTACAATCCACTAGATCCTAACAATCTAGCTCTTCAAATTCAAACTTTACAACAACAAATGGAAAACATTCACATTGGACCACCGAAAAAGAGCTATGGAGTGGAAAACATATGTCCCTTCACATTTAATAGGACTTTATATATGCCACCCTTTCCACATCACTTTGAAATGCCTAAATTTGACAAATATAAAGGAAAGGGAGGCCCTTGTGGTCACATGAGAGAATTTTATGTAGCTTTTTTTAGAGGTAATGCATGGAAATACTTATCTAATGTGCCTCTTCCCAAGAAGCTTAGGAAGGCAAGCCATGGAGTGGTTTTCTAGACTCCATGGGGGCATAAGAACCTTTAACGAAATAGTTGATAAGTTTGTCACACATTTTTCCTACAACATGGACCATGAAACGACAATGGTTGACTTGTGCACAACTAAACAAAATGATGGAAAAACGTTTTCCTCTTTCTTACAAAGGTGGTGAAACTTAGCTAGCAAGAGCCCATGTCACATCCCAGAGAAGTAACTAGTCAAGATGTTCATACAAAACATGAGAACTAAAGTTGGTTTCCATTTGAAAATGCTATATTCTAATTCCTTTAATGATGTCAACGAAAAAGGGCTTACTATTGATAAATCCCTAATTGCTAAAGGACTTATTAAAATATTCTTGAAGAAAACAAAACCTATTCAAACAATTCAAATGACAAGTCTGGCTATTGGAATAAGAATAAAAATGTTGTCAATGATGGTGTGGTTGATGCTAAAATGCCTCAAAATTTCCAACCTATCTTATGTATACCAACACCAAGAAACATTCCAACATCAACAAATCTATAGGATACCACACAACAATCTCCTTTTAGACTCACCAACAACCCACAATGAAAATTCACTCCTTTAGGAGAACCCATTGAGTTTGTGCTTCACAAACTACTCCAAGCAAATATAGTCACTCTTCTAGAAATCAATCAATATGAACCGCAATTCAAACCCACATGATGGAAGGACACTGATTTTTGTGATTACCACATAGTAAAAGGACACAAAACTTCCAACGGTCTCAAATCGAAACACCTTATTCATGATTTAATAGACAAAGGCAATATTGGTGTTGAAAACCAAAAAAAAATCTTAAATGGTGATCATGTGATCTTCAAAGATCCCTTACACAATCATGGAAAAGGAAAGACCCAAGGTGGTAGCTCAAGCAACAGTACCAATTATACAGCCGTCAAATATGACTATACAATTAGCCATATTAAGGAAGTTGATAACCATGTATCGACTATCACTATAAAGAACCCAAAATCTGAATGTAACGTTACAACACGTAGAAGAAAAATCACTCTACAAGGATCCCCATCTAGAACATCCATTACACCTTAGTACAATCTAATATATCAATTGAATAAAATTTCATCCCAAATATATATTCTCAAGCTTTTTTGCATATCACCAACTCATAAGGATATATTATATAAAGCTCTTAGAGAATCATTAGTACCAACAGATCTTAATACAAACCAATTTCAAGCTATGGTTGGTCATATCACCTCTTTACATTATTTGACCTCTTCTAATAAAGACATGGTATCCCATTCACCCATTCACAATGATTCCCTTCACCTTGAAATCCTTGTCCACAAATACCACATAAAATGTGTTAGATGGTGGTGTTGGCTTGAACATATGCACCTTAAAATTGGTGAAGATACTAGGATACTTTGAGGAGGTAATAGATTCAACGAAGAAGATATTAATAAGATCTTATGATGAGATTGAGAGTCCCTCCAAAGGGACCATTACTATTCCATTCAGAGTGGGGCTAGCAACAAAAGATATAGTCTTGCAAGTATTGGATCTCAAACTACCTTACAATGTGCTTCTTGGTCGCCCATGGATTTATGACATGCAGGTCATACCTTCTAATTTTCATAAATGTCTCAAGTTCTATCATGAAGGAAACAAAGTAACAATTCTGGAAAATCTAGATAGTTTCCCAACCTATAGAAATTTGAGAGGATATACCACACTTCATTTTCCTAACAACATGGAAGCACCCTCCTCTAAATGCTACATAGACTCTTCAGAACTAGTTCAAACATCTCATCAGTCAACGGTTACTCCTGAAGTTAAGATTAAAATTGAAGATAAAGGGTGTGTGGAATATGACATGGAACAATCTTTCTATGTAGGTCAGCTTCCATCATCACCTAGATCAAATGGAAATCCAAGTAAATTCCAATACGTATCAATCATGATAATCAAATGCAACCCGACTAATTTTTCCAAGTGGGGGGAACTAGACAAAGAGTCTATAGATGAAGAAATTTCCAAGTGGATCTACAACAACAAAGAAGAGGATATTGTCATATTACTAGTAGAAAAGTACACTAAAGGATTCCCAATAATGGGACACATGGGATATGATGGACATAGTGGACTTGGAGCACAGAAACAAGGAATAATGGAACCTATCATAATACCTATCAAACCAAAATATCCAAGAGTTGGATTTGTGAAAACGACTAAGGTATCTACAACTACCAAAAGTACACCTATAAACACAGATAAAAAAAAAATTGTGGATAAGTTATCTAATGAGGATACTAACAATGATGCTTTCAAGTGTACCACCAACCTATTCCATAATGTCATTTGCACCATATATATATGTATTATGATCCTTTTCCTACCGTCAATAATAAACTGCCACTTATATACCCCTAATTTATCGATTGGGACCAACGTGATCCACCTAGTTTAGACATATTCCAGAATGAAAAAACTATAGTTGAGTTTATGGGACTTCAAGATGGTATACCCCTAGGGGTTCATTGAGCAGGATTCATCATATAATTGGACACAATGGCATACTTTAGGGAGGATTCCAAACCTTTCAATCACAAAAACATTAAATGTATAAACAAGTCCCCTAGTTAAAACCGCCATGCGGCTTTTGGACCAGACAATAGTAAAAATAAAGGATGTATCTAAGGGTGAAAACCTTTTTGAAGTGCCCAAAGATGGAAGGTTTTACAATATCCCTATGGAACGAGAAATATCTCCAATTCTTACTAAGAAATCTAAGGAGGCAGATACCTAGTACTATAGACAATGTCAAGATAACATACTTTATAGCTTCTCTATCTAATGAGGAAAGGATCAATTTCATGGAATTTTTCAAGAATAGACAAATAAACTTTGCATGGTCCTATGTATACATGCTAGGATTGGATCCTAATCTAGTACTACATCATCTAACAGTAACACCAAGGCTAAAACCTGTGAAATAGAAGCTACATAAGATGTACTTGCAGATAGCATTGCTAGTCAAATTAGAACTCCAAAATTTGTTAGATGTGGGCATTATTTGACCTATTGATTATGCCAAATGGATATAAAACTTGGTTCTAGTCACTAAACCCACTGGGGCCATCCACATATGCACAAACTTCATAGACCTAAAAAAAGAATGCTTGAAAGATGGTTTCCCTTTACCAAACATAGATATGATCATAGATTTAACAACAAGGAACAGAATGCTATCCTTAATGGATGGATTCTCAGGATACAATCATATTCACATCATCACTAAATACCAACATAAAATAGCATTCACCTATCCATGGGGGAACTTTTGTTGGAATTTCATTCCTTTCAGTCTTAAAAATGTTGGAGCTACCTATCAATGGACTATGACGACTATATTGCAAGACATGATTCTCATCTTGATGGAAGACTATGTTGATGATCTACTTGTAAAATCAGTCACCAAGGAAGGAGATCTTGACATATTGGCTAATATTTTTTATAGAATAAAGCAGTACAAATTTCGGTTGAATCCTAAGAAGTGTGTTTTTGGGTAACAACTGGAAAGTTACTGGGATACATTATATTTAGAACAGGCATTGAATTTGACTAGCAAAGTTAAAAGCAATAATTGAAATGCCTCCTCCAACTACTCTCAAACAGTTACAAATTTTACAAGGGAAGCTCTAATCCATTCACCAATTTATTTCACAACTAGCAAATAAGTGCTACCTATTTACACACCTATTGCATAAGGGTGTTCCCTTTAAATGGAATCAAAATTGTCAAAAGGAATTCTAGCAACTCAAGGATTATTGTCATCTCCTCCAGTGTTAATGCCACTAGTTCAGGGCAAGCCTCTACTATTATACATCTCTACCACACCAACAGCACTAGGCGCACTTCTAGCACAACATGATGACACGGGTAAAGAAAGAGCAGTCTATTACATCAATTGTACTCTGGTAGGTTATGAACTTAATTATTCATCAATCGAACATACATGTCTAGAAGTTGTCTTTGCTTCAAAAAATTTGAGACATTATATTCTTAACCACTAGAACAAGCTTATTGCAAAAATAGATCCTCTCAAGTATTTATTGAACAAGGTTGCACTCACAAGTTGTTGGCTAAATGGGTAATGATCCTCAGTGAATTTGACATCAAGTATATAGACAAGAAAGCAATAGAAGGTCAAGTAATTGCAAATCAACTAATGGATGCCCCTATGACATATGATCACCTGATAATGTCAGACTTCCTAAATGAAGGTATATTCATTGTCATCCCAGCTCAGATATGGAAACTATATTATGATGGCGCATACACACAACATGGATCGGGAGCAAGTATATTATTTATCACCCCCAAAGGTGATTGTATACCTAAATCATATCATTTGGAATTCCCCTATACAAATAACATAACAAAGTACGAAGCACTGATCATTGGACTAAGAACAGTAATAAAATGGCAACTTAAGCAAATTCAAGTCTGGAGATTCTCTACTAGTTATCAAACAAGTAAATGATGAGTACCAAACAAAGAATGAAAAAAATTATCTTACAAGAAAATGGTAGATAGTTTCAAACAATACTTCACTAATATCACATTTGAAAAAGTCCCCAGACTAAACAACAGAGTAGCAGGCGCCATGGCTACCATTGGATCTCTCCTTGACATGCTGCATAATACTCAATAGTGTAAATTCTTAGTGGAGCAACTCTTGATTCTTGCCTTCAATGTCTGAAATCTAAACTTGTGTGTGAAATCATTGGTCCTAATTCCCCTTGGTATCAAGACATATACAAACCCTTCCACCTGACTTATCTAATAACCAATGAAAAACATTCATTATATGTTCATCCCACTTGCTTATCCTCAGATACACTATATCGAAGGAGCTTTGATGGTACTCTCCTTAGGTTCCTTAACTCAAAATATGCACAAACTACCCTACAAGAGGTACATGACAATGTTTTTGGTGCACATGATAGTGGTCCAAACACATCCAAGAAACTAATTAGAGCTAGATACTATTGGCCAATAATGGAACAAGAGCCCACTAGTTTGCATGCAAATGTCTAAAGTGTCAACAATATGGAAATATTATACATGCACTTGCACAAGAATTACAAGCTCTTACCACATTATGGCCTTTCTCATAGTGGGGACTCGACCTCGTAGGAAAAATTAATCCTCAATCCTCCAATGGGCACAAATTCATAATTACTGCCATAGAATATTTTACTAAATGGATCGAAGCAATTTCACTTATTGATATTACCACTAAGTTTATCCTAAACTACATCATTTTCTAGTATGGAATACTTTCAGCTATTGTCACTGGAAATATTATACCATTCAAGAACCAAGATGTTTGTGATCTCTACAACAAGTTTCATATCCAACATCGCTTTTCCACTCCCTATTATCTACAAAGAAATAATCAAGTTAAGGCATCGAATAAAACCATATTAAAATCCTTAAGAAAAATATCAATGATGTTAGTCATGATTGGCACATCCAACTCAACCCTACATTGTGGGCCTATCAAACTAGTATTTGCATGCCTACAAGTGCAACACCATATTCCCTCATCTTTAGAGCTGAATCAATTTTTCCTATAGAGGTTGAGCTTCCTTCACTTAGAGTTTCTCTACGCAATCTGATAGATGATGAAGACTACAGGATCACCAGACTACATGACTTGGAATTACGAGACAAATGATGTCTTAGTGCACTCAATCACCTTCAAGTATATCAAAATTGTCTCTGTCGCAACTATAATAAAAAATTTGTCACATGCATATTTGAAGTAGGAGATCTGGTACTAAGGTAAAATTAAAAAAATTAACAAGAACATGAGAAGAAAGGGAAATTTGAGCCTAACTGGTTAGGACCCTTTGTTATCACTACAGCTTATGGATTAGGAGATTATCAGTTATCAACGTCTAAAGGTGAACCACTTGATGAGCCCATAAATGGCATCCACCTAAGAAAATTGTCACATGCAGATTTGAAGTAGGAGATTTGGTACTAAGGTAAAATCAGAAAAATCAACAAGAACATGAGAAGAAAGGGAAATTTGAGCCTAACTGGTTGGGACCCTTTGTTATCACTGTAGCTTATGGATTAGGAGCATATTAGTTATCAACATCTAAAGGTGAACCACTTGATGAGCCCATAAATGGCATCCACCTAAGAAAATTGTCACATGCAGATTTGAAGTAGGAGATCTGGTACTAAGGTAAAATCAAAAAAATCAACAAGAACATGAGAAGAAAGGGAAATTTGAGCCTAACTGGTTAGGACCCTTTGTTATCATTGCAGCTTATGGATTAGGAGCATATCAGTTATCAACATCTAAAGGTGAACCACTTGATGAGCACATCAATGGCATCCACCTAAGAAAATTCTATGCTTGATCCTCATAGTATCTTAAGTCAAAAATATAAAAAAATATAAAATGATAAAAATAAAGAGAAATAATCTACCCTATGGTGAAAACCACTTTGATGATGCCTTAGGTAATTACCATGGTGAAAACCTATTTATAGGTGCCATGTGTAGAAGCCATATTCCACCATCTATTAGCACTTTCATTCATTCATTCATCCATCCATCTATAGTAAAATCCTTTTTCACATACCTATCACCCCTATCATGGCTTGATATTGGTCCATCATAAAGATCTAAAAAATAAAAAATAAAACATTCAAATATCTATAAAATTCCAAAAACATCAAATAACCTAGAAAATCCAAAAACATTCAAATATTCCAAAAATCCAAAAACATAGCATCATCTATCATATCCATAATAAATTTCCATTGTCTTGACACAAGATTTAATAAAACACAAACTACATGACAACTCGACACATTGAGCATTCATGAAACAAATCATGAATCAGAGACTTTAGCTAAACCATCTACAAAATACTAATCAATTTCCAAATCCAATTTAAACATATTATCAAACAAATCATGTCCTAATGGATACATTTTTTCTACAATGGACATTATCCACTAATGAGCACATCTTTTCTGGAAAGAAATCTGATAGTTGTTGATTTGTTTTGTCTTTGAGTATTTAACTACTTGATTTATCTTATTGTTACAATGTTCCTCAAGGATGTCTCAAAATGATTTAGAGGAGCAAGAATGCGGAAAGTTCGTTTCTTTAATATGCCATGTTTGTGCAATTTTTTTAAGCATTGCTATGAAAGGTATGTTTCCTTGTGTGTAGTGGACTAGATTCAAGCATTAACAAATCACCCTATGTATATAAGGTCATCAATTACCTTTATGCATTAGGGTTATCATGTTGTGAAGCTATGTTTCCTTACATAATCTAACAAGGTTCTATCATGTCTAGTACGTTTAAGAACAATCCTTGTTTGCTATGTCTTAGTCATGACAACGGATATTGAAGTCACCAAGGTTTGTCTCAACTTGGTGTATGTATATCCACTTGTCGCTTATCAAAAAAATTATGCAAATGGAAACAGACGCCACCAACGTAACTCATGCCTTAGTGTGCATACATCTACTTGCCACATAATAAAACGCTCTATGACAATAAAATAAGTACAAAATACAGAGCACCTACTATATCAATCCATCTCTTTCCATTTACATCACTCATCGATCAACATTCACTATCTTTATTCTACACTAATCTTTCTTCCATTTCCAAATCTTTCATATCCTACTCTTTCTATTTTCCTTCAAATCTATCATATCTTTCTTATTCTTTTTTGAGAGTTTAACTTTCACAATTTCATTCTTCCATCAAACCCTTGAGGGGGGATCCTACATTCGTTTATTTATTTCTCTAGGGAAAACTAAGGCATTTCTTCACTTTATTTGAAACAACGCTATAAAAACACATTGTCTCAAAGATGGGAAAAATATAGACACCTAATTCTAACTAAATGATTAAATTAAATATCATTTTCACTTCATCCTGATAATTGAATAATTTTCATATTATTTGATTAAATTCATATTATCTATTCCTCTATATTAATTAAATGATTAAGGTTATTTAATTAATTTATTAATTTTATTTGATTAATTTACTAATTATTTGTGGGTTGTTGGGTGGGCACCACTCCATTCCCTGTTTGCTAGTCTGGAGTGGTCGGGTGGCAAGCATAGGGTCGACGGGTGAGTTAGAAGGTGGGTGAGTTGGCCTCGCGTTTATAGGAACTTTTTAGTCGGAGTTAAAATCATCATTCTTCTCCGGCGTTGTGTGGTGTGCTCTATCCTTTCAAGGAAGATTGCCAAGTTTCAAAAGGATTATGGCCAAGCACATTTTCCCAAGCCTTTATTTCGTTGGGTGGTGGTATCTTATTCCCAAAGTGAACAGTGGTCTGGTTTTTTGAGCTATGTGTGTGTGTTTGGCGATGAGCAGGTTTATCCTTCTGGTCTCAGCGAAGGAGTTGGAGTTGGGAGGAATGGACATGCTGGTGCAACTAAAGAGTTCAAAAAGAAAAATTTCCTTCAAAGGCCCGATATCTTCCCTTTGGCTGCATCATATTCTTCGCCACCCAGATTACCTTTCTTTCGCAGCAATAAAATGCTTGGCTGGGAAAGCGTTTATGGAGGATGCCGAAGGGTATCGTTTGGACTCGGATATCTCTTCTCAGGTGCTGGTTGTTTTTCTTGATGTCAAGGTTTCTAAACTCTATGCGAGGGTGATAATGTGGGGCCTTTTCTACAAGGACATGTTGGTTGGTTTGGATAGGGTGTTGGTCGCAGCTCGACTAGGAAAAGGAATTCCTCGCCCGCGTGACTTGCATCTCTTGGACGACCCAAAAGCTTTGGTAAGTTTCTTCCCTTTCTTGTTGGATGTAATCGGCATGGCTCTTGTTGAGCATAGACGCTTGGCCATAGCAGGGGCTGAGTATTTGAAAAAGAAATTTCGTTTGGTGCCTATAGCAAATTCGGCTTGGAAAAGGGAATTTTGTGTTTTTGCCCAGTAGAATGTTTGGTGATTGGGGCTTGGGTGGGGTCTTTTTTGTTGGTTTATGGGTGTTAAAGCTTTGGGTTCTTTTTTTTGTAAGGAAAATATCTATAAATGGTATCTATAATTGTCGAGTGGGATATTTTTAAGGTTAAATTGATGGAATATGGTGGTTGCATCTACTCAATCTATAAATTTTGGTATGTGTTCAGGTCTGGTTTATCTATGTTACAGTCATGAAGGATGTCCAAATGGGGCTTGAACTCTGTAAATGTCTTTCTAAATATCAATACAAACCATCTTGCTTACTGATCAAAAAAAAAAATACTAAGTATTCTTCTATTCCAAAGTTTAATTAAATAATTAATTATTATTTCATTAAATATCTCTTTCGCAGCGATGGGCCTAGCTTGATTGGCTAAAAGCATCATGTTGTAGGCAAGAGGTCACGAGGTCTAGTCTCCCCACCGTCCCCGTGGTATCGAAGGGTGTGTCGCACCAGCATCACCGGTCACATGAAAAAAAATTACTAGGTGTACTGAAGTTTATACGGGGGCGGCTACCTAATTCTGATTCCTGCGGTCTAAAAATATATATGTATCTCTTTCCCACCTTCAAAATTAAATAATCCATTATTATTTAATTAATTATCTAATTCCCACTTCCTAAATTAAATAATTATATTAATTATTTAATTAATTCATTTCTCTCAACATTATCTCCTTCCAAAATAAATAAAATCATTTATTTTATTTATTAAATCCCACCTTGCACATGTAAATAATAATTAATTTTATTTATTTATTTATTAAATATTCATGCAAATTCCACCTCCTTTGTTGACTAAGAATTACTTTCAGTCCACTCTTCAATCAAATCCACTTCACTCCCACTCACTTGAGTCCTCTAAGCAATCAATTCGGACCACTAACCGTCAGTATGAGTTAATAATTCAATCAATTCTCTTTACTGAATCATGCAATTAGTTAACTAATCAATCAGTTCCTCTCATCAATTCTCAACCATTGATCTTTTCAATCTCTTCTTTAATCTTGACCATTGATCGGTGTCATCGAATATCTATAAATGCAACCATCATCTCCTTCATTTATCATCTCAGATCACACAGGAAAACTATACTCATATTTTATTGGTGCTTTTGTGCTAATTGTGCTAACATACAAGTCTGAGAGCAAAGACAATCAATACCATTTCTCCCAAGGTGAAATAGAGGAGAGTAATGGAGCTTGGCATAGGGTAAATTGTATTGGTTTTCATGCTTATTTTGAATCAATTTACTTTGCTTGCTTCATTGTTGTGACTTTGTGATTGTAATTCATTTATTTCATGCTTATGTTTCATGGTTTTGCAATCATTTTTTTTAAGGTCATACAGTAGTACATGATGCCCTGGAGCAAGAGCAGTTGAGAATGCCCCAAAATCACATTTAAAATGAACTCCTTGAGGGGTGAAATAGAAATGAAGGTAAGCTCATTTTCTTTTTATGTCATAGGTGGTTCAACATAATGAAATTATTTGAGTAGATAAATTTGTACCTGTATTCAAGGGTAAATTATCTCATTAGCACTTCAACCACATCCTACCATGGCTTTGGTATATCCTCATGTTTTAAGTCCTTTTGAAATATTGAGACCTTCTCTCACTGCCTAAGGAATGCATTTGTGTATTGGTGATCCTATTTTTTATATTCTTCTATGTTTTCATCCCTCCCATGTTGAGGCCAATATCCAAAGATATAAGTTCCTTTGTAACCCTAAAATAGATACCACACACATGCATAGTCTTGTTCTTCCAAGAATTGGAAAACTCATACGATAAAATAGGGTTATATCTACTAAAAAATTCAAATAATGTGGTAAGGCTACCACGCATGATATTCCAAATATTGGTGTTGATACAAACCTTCTTACAAGATGAAAGTTCAAGCCTTATAAAACCACCACCCATGGCTTGAATTTCACCACCAAGAACCACAAGTTTTAAAAACTACTCTCATTTTTTTCTAAAATATTGAAGAGGTGAATCATTCAAATGGGAAGTTATAAGTTGTAAATTCAATTTGTATATTCCATTATTAATTTTCTCCTTCTCCACTAAGTAGTTTTTGTTCACATGATTTTCATGGTACTTTTCATTTAATCTACTCATGCTAAGCTAAGCCAAAAAAGAAAGTGGTAGCAAGGGATTATCTATTTTTAATGGATTCATTATTAAGGATTCATTTGATATTAAGGTATAGTGATATCTCCACATGCCAATACAAGCAATCACCTATTGTGCCTCCCATGTTTGTAAGAAGGTTTATATACTTAGTTCCTTCTCTATAGACATGTGGAATAACTTCATCAACTCCTTGGAATCATCTATAGAGTTATTATAGGACCAATGAGGGACATCGTTAAGGTTAAGAATATCAATTATAATTTTAGAGTCCCCTTGCACAATAATCTTGATAATGCCAAGTTTCATTGCCAAAGTGAGATCATCAATAGCAATCAAAGCTTTAGAAATTTTATTGTTTTGACTCCTAAGTTCATCGTGAAAGAAAAAATGAACTCACCTTTTATTTCTTAGAAATACACCCTACCTACCTACCTAGGGTTACCTTTAGAGGAATCATCAAATTTTAGCTTAACCCAATATGGATCGAGGGGACCAAACTATGTTTATTATTTTTTAAATTTGATATTATCCATATTGTCTAAAATTGATTTGATGTTTCATCTAGTTGCAATACCCTTCTCAATAGTATTAGGTAGCTTTTGGGGTATTTTGATCTTGGTTATATCCACATTATCTTTGGTATCATGACAATTTTTTCCAAGTAGCACTTTGCAAGGTCTACTTTTTTTTAAATAATATTTTTATTTCTCTCCTTCCAAATGCCTCAGCAAATGTGGGGAAGAGATTGTATCCATATTTCTCCAAGAAAAAGGTGGCCAAAAGGGGGAATCCAGCTAGCTACTAGCATTTTAACATCCTTCGGTTATACCCACTGGGTATTTTTCCAAGATAGACTGCTTGATATTCCATGTATAGGAGCATTAAATTAACAAATGATTGGTGGATTCCTCTAGACACCTACATAAAATACACCTATTAGAAAGAGAAAAAACTCTATTTTTTAGGTTATCCACTATGAGAATTTTTTCCTAACATGTGGTCCACTAGAAAAAATTGATCTTGGGGATGAGATTATGGCCCAAATTATTCTCCAATCTAATTCAAGCCTCAAATAATTTTGAAGATTATTAAACTCTAGTTTGACTAAATAGTTTCCTATGGGGTCTATTGTCCACATAAATTCATCTTATCTATGAATAATATTAAATCTTTATGGGGTAATTCTAGTGATTAAGTCCTATAGAGAAATTGGGTCCATGTTTCGAGCATATCAACGGAGATCTTCCAAGAGATATAATTTGTGTTATTATATTCCATTATTCTTTAATATACCTTCCAAATATTTTACTCAACTCCTCTTTGATCTTCCAAGAGATATCATATGTGTTATTATTCCATTAGTATTTAATATACCGTCCAAATATTAAAGTCAAATATCCTCAAGAGGTACGTAGGAAATCCAAATATCCTCCTAAAATTAAATGCCCCTCCTTTAGAAATTATTTAAATTTAATTAGGTTATTCCAAATGATTGAACCAATTGAGACACTAGACCTAGATATGAGAGAGATTTATTCCTGGTTGCATAAGTATTTAATTCCACTTCCCTCATTTTTTAACTTAATGAGTTTCCAACAAATTTTAGATATTGGAGCCTTGTTCATGTCCTTCATTTTGTAAATCTCCAAACCTATGATACTGATGCAGTAGGGGAAGGAATAAAACTCACCAAACACAATTCCAAACAATGACAACAAATTTCAATTTCACAAATTACTAGAATCTCACCATTCAGCAACTTCACACTGTTCGCTTGTAGCACAACAAAACCACTAAATCGGGTATTACACCACTCACACCCTTTCAATTCACAACTTCACTCATTTCAGTGACCTATTTCAATTCAAAATAACATATCAAACATTCACCTTAGGTTGTTTTGAAACAAATTGCTAAAATCAAGTTTCCAACGCTTTTAAGGGCTCAAATTAGCCCAAATTTACAAAGGGACCACCCTTTAAACATTTCCAAACACCATGAAACCTTGGGGAAGAAAATAATATGTCTCAAAACCCTAAATTCCTCAATCATACCTCAAAGATTCAACCTCCTAATAGCCAAACCATAAAACCCTCTCAAGGAGCCTAGAAACCCTAGGCTTTAATGAAACTCACACTCCCCTAACTCTCCAAACCTTAACAACTCTAAAAAAAGACTCAAAATTCCCCTCTCATGCTATTTTCAATATAAAATAATGTTTCCAAACATCAAAACTCAATTTGACTTATAAAAACCTCAATTTTCACAAGGAAATTCAAAGTTTTCTTCCTTGGGCTTCACACCCAACTCTCTCTCAGACCTTCCCCACTCAAATTCATCATTATCTCACCTTTCCCTACTGAAAAAAATTCATCCCACCACATAATAGGTCGTATAGAAAGGTGGGATGGTTTATAACATGCTTTTTAACTCTTCAAACCAAAGGATACTCTGTTCAGGCCGGTTGAAGAAAATTTAAGAGTAAATGAACAAAATTTAAGATAGAAGCCTCACAATAGATTCAAATGAAATTTGAAACACTAAAATACATAATACAAAAAAAAATTGTGACCAAAAGGTCTTGTACAGACTAGGAAATTTGTTGCTACAACAAAGAAATCTAGAAAATAAAGAAAATCAGCCTTTTATTCAGTCCTTAACTTCAAAAATGCCTTCCAATTTATTCAAAAACCTTGTATTTGAGTTCTTCATGCCTTTTATAATGTTTCCTACCCAAGAAAACCTCCTCAAATTCCAAAACCAACTTTTAAAAGGCCTTGACCATTGGCTTTCCAATCTTGCCTTATTACAACTTTATCAACTTATATTATTCCAAATGAAAACTTAGCATTGTTTTAAAAACTAAAACACCTAGACACCTAATACAACTCAAATATAATAATTTACATCCAAAAATGGTCTCATATACCTTGTTTAAACATATTCCACTCAAAAACCTATAAGCTAGATCTCATATACATAAATGGATCAATACCCTTGAATGGTGCTCCTGCACCATACACCCCAGCTTGAAGTTTTTCCAAGTCTCTTGGAAAGTGCAATGTAACATGTCCTCCTTGATATGCTCCATGTCTTTGTCCTCTTTGATCTTCTTTATCAAGCTCCTTTTTCTCTTTACTATCCTTTACAATCTTATCTTCCAACTGTGTATATTGTGTTAAGGGGTGCTTATCATCACTATTAACTTCAAACTCTGCCATACCATGTTTCTTTACATCTTTACTCTATCTTTCCACAACTGTCAACCCTGTACTTAGTTCCATTATCTTTCCCTTCTTGTTTCCACTTACATTTCCATCACTAACTATTATGTTCTTGTTATTGTTAATCTTTCTCAGACCTGCCTCTGTGTTTTCCATTGTACCCATGCATTTAGAATTATTTGTCAGACATGTACTTGCTTCATACTCTATCTTACCAACTGTTACATCAGTCCCATCATTCCTCAGCTATCCTATTACCCTGTCATTCCTATAAACCTCTCTACCAACAACCTCTCTGCCTTTTGTTACTATCATTTCATTATCACCAACCACTATCCACTTGCTCACTGTCCAATCAAATGCATCACCTTTTGACTAATTCTTTGTTTTATTTTGTGCTATAGGACATTCCACTGCCCCAACCAAGATGCTATCCTTGTACTCTTTCCTTTCCAAAGGCTCTCTTCTCTCAATCTATCCTTTACCAGTCTGAGACACTATCTCATTTACTTTTTCCTTCCACCTATATCCATTCTCCTCTACCACTATCTGCAAATCTCTTTCACTTTTCCTACTCATTGTCTGCAGCTTGAATTGGTTTGCCTTAACTCCTAAATCCACACACTTGCCTTTACCTTCACCAATAGTAGTGTACTCCTTTCTCCCAAGAATAATTAACTCACCATGTTCATTTACTCCTTCATTCAATGGAGTCAACAAGAATGTTCTCCCATTCTTCTCTATAGTATAAGTATTTTTCCTACCATGGTATATAGTTGATCTGTCAAACTGCCAGGGCCTGCCCGGCAACATGTGGCAACAAATCATTGGTAGAATGTCACAAAGGACTTCATCTCTATACTGCCCTATTTGAAACTCCACTTTTGTTTGTTCATTCACCACCAAGGTTTTCTTATCACTGACCCATGATACCCTATAAGGTCTCTCCCTAGGCACTCTTTGCAAATGTAACTTTTCTACCATCTCATTTGACACAATATTATTTGTGCAACCTTAATCAACAATGAATCCACATACCTTATCCTTGCATCTACAAGTTGTCTTGAACAAGGCCCTTCTTTGAAGCAACTCTCTTTCTTTTGTGGTCTTCAAGAATTGAGTCTTCATCATTAGCATTTCACCCACCTCAGGAGCAGCACAAAGTGAATTAGAATTTGAACTCTCAGCCTCATCTTCATGGACTATTTGTGCTCTTCTTTCAAACCTTCTTTCTCCTCCACTTGTTGATGAACTAGCCTTCTCAAGGCATCTCCAAGCAATATTTCCAAATTCTTGACAATGATAACATCTTCCTATGAAAGTGCTAGAACTTCTTCTACCTCCAAATCCGCCCCTTGTGCCTCTATATCCACCCCTAGAATCAGCAACTTGTTCATCTCTCTTGCTTGACTCTTCTCCTTGATTTTCAGTTGCTTTCCTAGGAGTAGAAAAGTTTCCTCTTCTTCTCATGGTGTTGCCTCGTCCTCTTACTGTTTTCTCTTGTCTTCTCTTCACTTTCTCTTCAACCTTCAATGCCATTTTGTAACATTCTTATACATTTCTAGGATTAGTCAAAGCCAACTCATTTGTATATTCATTCTTAAGCCACCCAAGTACCTAGCAATTTTCTCATCTTCATTTTCATTGTGATTAGACCTCATGCTCAATCTATAAAATTCTTCAGTATAAGCCTTTACATCCATTTCCTTTTGTCTCAAATTTTGCAACTTCTTAAGCATTTGAACTTGATAATCTGAAGGGAGAAACTTACCTTTTAACTTAGCCACCATCTTGTCCCAATCCACAATCTTGGACTTGCCTTGTTTTCTTCTTTCTGACTATAGATAATCCCACCATACAAGTGCATGACCCTTAAGCTTTGTTTTGGAAATCTTCACTCTCTGTTCTTCAGGAATCTCTTCACATTCAAAATAGTTATCCAAACAAGCTATCCAATCTAACAATTCCTCTTCATTCAAATTACCACCAAAATTTTGCACATCAATCTTTACCTTGTATTTATCACCTTTTACAGGCTTTATCAACTTGGCTATTCTCTGGTCTTCTAGTTCAAGCTCTTCTTCAACATCCTCAAAGTCTCCATCATCTTCTTCTTTTGACTCACTGCTCTCAACTGCTTCTCTCCTCTTGTTGGTCTCTAGGGCTTCCAATCTCTCTTTCAATTCTTTGATCTTCTTCATGTACCGGTTTCTCATTTCATTCATCTCTTTGTTGTATTCTTTGCTTTTAGAGGCATCTTGCAGACTTGCCTCTTCACCTTCCAATCACTGTTTCACAATCTTCAATCCTCTTCTACAGGAATCTGGTACCTTTGCTCTGATACCACTTTGATGCAGTAGGGGAAGGCCTGCAACTCACCAAACATAATTCCAAACAATGACAACAAATTTCAATTTCACAAATTACCAAAATCTCACCATTCAGCAACTTCACACTGTTTGTTTGTAGCACAACAAAACCACTAAATTGAGTATTACACCACTCACACACCCTTTTAGTTCACAACTCCACTCATGTCAGAGACCCATTTCAATGCAAAATAACATATCAAACATTCACCTTAGGTTGTTTTGAAACAAATTGCTAAAATCAGGTTTCTAATGCTTTTAAGGGATCAAATTAGCCCAAATTTACAAAGGGGCCACCCTTTAAACATTTCCAAACACCATGAAACCTTGGGGTAGAAAATCATATGTCTCAAAACCCTAAATTCCTCAATCAGACCTCAGAGATTCAACCTCCTAATAGCCAAACCATAAAACCCTCTCAAGGAGCCTGGAAACCCTAGGCTTTAATGAAACTCACACTCCCCTAACTCTCCAAACCTTAAAAACTCTACAAAAAGACTCAAAATTCCCTTCTCATGCTATTTTCAACATAAAATAACATTTCCCAACATCAGAACTCAATTTGACTCATAAAAACCTCAATTTTCACAAGGAAATTCAAAGTTTTCTTCCATGGGCTTCACACCCAACTCTCTCTTAGACCTTCCCCACTCAAATTCATCATTGTCTCACCTTTCCCTACTGAAAAAAATCCATCCCACCAAGTAACAAGTCGTACAAAAAGGTGGGATGGTTTATAACATACTTTTTAACTCTTCAAACCAAAGGATACCCTATTCAAATGAAAGTTGAAACACTACACTACAGAATCCAAAACAAATTTGTGGCCAAACGGTCCTGCACAAACTAGGAACTCTACTGCTACAACAAAGAAATATGGAAAATAAATAAAATTAGCCTTTTATTCAGTCCTTAACTTCAAAAATGCCTTCCAAGTTATTCAACAACCTTGTATTCGAGTTCTTCATGCCTTTTATAACGTTTCCTACCCAAGAAAACCTCCTCAACTTCCAAAACCAACTTTTAAAAGGCTTTGACCATTGGCCTTCCAATCTTGCCTTATTACAACTTTATCAACTTATATTATTCCAAATGAACACTTACCATTGTTTTAAAAACTGATGCAGGAGCATCCAGTGGTGTAAGGGCAATCTTGCATCACCCAAAAATAATTAAATTTCAAGTTTTTCAATTTTTAGATGTTTTTACATTTTTGGATACCCTTTTTGTTATAATGAAATTCTCAATTTACGGTTTTTATTTTCTATTCCTGGGTTGAAAGATATTGCAGTTTTAGTTTCCCAGATTTACACCTGAAAATTTTCCGAGTTAGATTTGAGGCACTTAGAGTTCCCGAAACAGCCCTGAAACTTTCTAAAATTAGAATAGCCAATTTTGAGCGCGTTATTGACTTCGAGCCCTTTCCAACGGTTCAAACGGTTCGCGAATCGGAGTCCCGGATCAAAAGTTATGGCCTCGGGAAGTTAGCGCACTTTCTAGAAGATACAATTGCAAATGTTCTTTTGAAATTTGAACTTCAAGTTGTAATTTTTTGGCGCCAAACCACCTAAACTCAAATTTGAATGTTGTTTTGGCTCCAAACTAAAGAGGAGCTCTATTTATGGGCGGGTTTCTAATTTTTGGGTAACTTTTTGGGGACAAGCTCGCATATTG
>VDFB02105785.1:302505944-302681303 GCA_007258455.2 Sequoia sempervirens
AGATGGACCAAGAGAAGAAAATAAGTGTTGAAGCTTCTAAGATTTTGCAAAGCACATCAAGAATATACATGAGAAGGTACGAGAAAACATTAATAAGATGAATATGCAATATAAGGCCAAGGCAGATCAGAAAAGGAGGAATAAGGAATTTCAGATTGGTGATGAAATAATGGTCCACTTGAGGAAAGAAAGGTTCCCCATGGGAACCTATAATAAATTGAAGATGCAGAAATTCGGTCCCTATAAGATTTTGAAGAAGCATGATTCAGGGAATGCATATGAGGTAGAGCGTTTGATGGAATCAACATTTCCCCCTATGTTCAACATTTCAGATTTGACAAGAGTATCAAGAAGGTGGAACTGAGGAAGCACTAAAGAATAGGGCAAGATGGCATTCCCAAAGACCTACTTCAAAAGGGAGGAGATTAGAAGCAATCTTTGATAGTCGTGGTGGGAAGGAGTACCAGCTAAATAGCAGAATATCCGGGTGAAATGGAGAGGAAGGCCTGTGGAAGATTCATCCTGGCTATCTAAGGCAGAAGTTGACTGGTTGGGTTTTCCTCAACCATCTAAGATGTGATGGGTCACTTCTCAAATTACCCTGGGTGTCTGATGCAGGAGCATCCAGTGGTGTAAGGGCAATCTTGCATCACCCAAAAATAGTTAAATTTCAAGTTTCTCAGTTTTTAGATGTTTTTACATTTTTGGATACCCTTTTCATCATAATGAAATTCCCAATTCATGGTTTTTATTTTCTATTCCTGGGTTCAAAGATATTGCAGTTTTAGTTTCACAGATTTGCACCTAAAAATCTTTCAAGTTGGATTTGAGGCACTTAGAGTTCTCGAACGCCCCAAAACGTGGTTGAAATCGGCTATGTCACTTTAAGCGCTGCTATTGACTGGTGACCTTTCCAACGGTTCAAACGTTCACGAATCGGTCTCTCGGACAAAAGTTATGGCCAATGGAAGTTGGCGACTTTCTAGAAGATACAATTGCAAATGTTCTTTTTGAAATTTGAACTTCAAGTTGTAATTTTTTGGCGCCAAACCACCTAAACTCAAATTTGAATGTTGTTTTGGCTCCAAACTAAAGAGGAGCTCTATTTATGGGCGGGTTTCTAATTTTTGGGTAACTTTTTTGGGACAAGCTAGCATATTGCGAAAGGGTGATTATGTAGCTTTCTGTAACTTGCATGTGTTGTAGAACTTGGGGATTTGAGATCCTCTGCATGTAAGAAGATCCATTTTCTGAATAATAAAATTATTCTCTTATTTGTGGGTTATTTTCTAAGTCTTGGACTGCGCCCTCATCAAAAACTAAAACACCTAGACACTTAATACAACTCAAATATAATTAGTTACATCCAAAAATGGTCTCATAGACCTTATTTAAACATAGTCCACTCAAAAACCTATAACCTAGATCTCATTTACCTAAATGGATCAATACCCTTGAATGGTGCTCCTGCACCAGATACCTTAGGGAGGAAAAGTCTATTCTAACACACCAATGATATCCTTTTATTTTTCTCTATCCCTGACCATAACAATCATCTCTAAATTTGTTCCATTTTTTTAGCCAACAAATAAGGACTATATTTGCATTATTAATTATTAACATATAACCATATATATTTAATTCTTAAGTGTGTCAAATGGCATTTAAATATATTTAAATGACCAATGTTACATTTAATATTAATATTTAATATTTATTTAAATCATATATCCATTCCTTTGGGTGGGTTTTCCTAGTTATCTCATATAGGGGTGCCTTTGAATCCTTATTGTGAAAAACTCAACGTAGTCGAGTTGTCAAGCCTTCTTCACATAGTTGTCCATTTAAAGGCTCATTTTATAATAAGATCGCCTTCTTTCCTTTGTGTATTGTCAATTTTTGTTCTTCGTGCATGTTGACTTACATGGAATTGCATGTGGCAAAAATATATGTACATTTGTGTTGCTATGTAATAATATGTCAATTCTTAATTTCAAAAAAATGGGTTTTATTTGACTTTTTCTATCTATTTTGTGGGAAAATGGTTAGAAAATCCTTATTATATTTGGATTCAAATATAAACATCATGCTTAAAGAAATAAGGGAAATATTTGGTAGGTCGCAACTACATGAGGTACCTTATGGTATTGCTTTAACAAATGGAACCTCATATGCCCCACACGGACATGGGGAAATGTACAAATAAATTTCATAAACAAAAATTGACTTTTAAGTCATAAATATGTACAATGAATCTCATGAAGTCTTCAATATCATATTACATATTGAATTGGTTGTGGATAATAATGGCATATTTGATGTAAATAAATGGGAATTAATATTGCATGAAAATGGTAAAGTATTGTGTGTGCCTTTAATGAAAATACCTAGTAAGGAATAGGATGGAGAACATGATTCAGAAGCCAATATTTTCATAGATAATGATATGCCTTCAACCAACATGGATGACATGGTAGAAGTTCGGGCGTGGGCAAAGGGATGAAAGGATAAAAAGAAAATATTAGGACTTAGAAAAGTATTTTTGGCTAAAAAATTAATGAAAATCACACAAATGAATACCATAAAACAAACAAACATACTACAAAGCAAGAGACTAAATTGCATACAAGGAGTTTCACATGCAAAATTGCCACATTATTTGGGAGTAGGAAACTTATTAGACTATCTTTAGGCCATGTAAATAACATTTATAAATTTATAATTAATAATTAGAGATTTGAATGATGCACTAATACTAAGTTTCACAAGATGGTGGGAGACACATAACCGAATATACCCACATGAAAAGCCTTGACAATTTTGATCAAGAATGGAAGCTTAGAAGAAGACACTAAGTAAATTATTGGTGTTACAATTTGCACCTCTAGAGTGTGTATTGGCAACAGACAGCTATGCACAGTTGAACTGCTCTTCAAATTAGGAGGGGAAGCTCCCTCTTTTGCTAATATGCTTAAAAAGTAAAATAATCTAATTCCTATCTTTTTGACTCAACTAGAAGAGGCACAAGGTTAAGAAAGCCAATACATTGCAGCTAAATATTTTCTCTGGTTTCCGCAGATCTTTAACTACAACTAAGCTAATGCTAAAACTATCTTGTCTCCTCTAGATAAATGGAGCAAGAGGAATTAGGAGTAGGGAATTGGTATATAATAATATTTAAGTCAGGATTTCCAAGGAGGCGAGACACCTATCTGAGGTGTAGGCTGAAATGAAGGTTATTGGAAACAACATCAAACAGTAAGTTAGTTCTCAGGATTCCTGAGGCAGGACACCTATCCAAAGTGTAGGTTGAAAGTAACTTATTGGAAACAACCCTTAAACGACAATCTCTATTTCCAAATTCCCAAGGCGAGGGGACTCCTATCCAAGGTGTAGATATGAAACAAAGATTATTAATAACATCACACGATAAACTTTATTTCTAAATTCCCAAGGAGGAGGGACTCCTATCTGAGGTGTAGATATGAAACAAGCTTATTAATCACAAGAGTAAAATTGGGATAGCAAATTGCATAACGAGACACACACATAATGAACGATCAAACCAGCATTATATTTAACTAAGTGAACAAATACAGAATAACAATATTGCACAGCAAGGTGGCTCGGCAATTCATTATCACAGCAAAAGTTGCAATACAATGAGCACAAGTGCTCTTATTTATAGAACTTCAAGGAGTAGGGAACCCTAAAATCTCCTTGATTTTACACTCAGTCTTGCAAGCATGCAAGATTTTATTCTCTAATTCTAAATGTATGCAACCTAATAGTTAACTAGAAAAACAGCATCAGTTAACTGGTTCTAAACTAGACTAAATGGGTGTTGCAACATGCAAGTCCTTATTGAAATGAGAGTCAACTAATAACTAACATCAGTTAACTAAATCCTAACTGAAAGCTCCACATAGGTGACTCCAAAATAGATGTGCACAAAGGTGGGACAACAAGTTAACTTGGAAAGAGGCATCAAGTTAGTTGTTGTGTCAAATGTCTATCTTGAAGAGGTGGGATGTCCTGTCCACTGGTTGTGATCTCGAGCAATTAACTCCTCCAAGAAGTTGTTGACTACCTCATCATTTGGAGTTCATTACATGTCTCAACTATCAGTTTACTGCTTGTCAGCAACTTGAACAATCCTGGAAGTATTTGCACACTTCAACTGGAAGTTCACTGATTGGTGACTTTGGCGGCTCCGTAACTGGAGTGATGATCTCTATTTCTTCCACAGCTTTATGCTTCTGATGCTTTTCTTGATTCTTCTCAATGGAAAAGTGTTGCATGATAAAACCATAAAGTTTTGACTATGAACACTCTAGCTGTGAGAAATGCACACGAACTCATTGTACACACAGAGTTCCAACGATCCTCAACCCTCTAAACTGACCTAGGAAGGCTATCAACTATACGAGGTATAAAACCATGTGGACTTTGGGTGACTATGCCTATCAAATTTTTTGAATCAACCCTCTGGATGCACTTGATGCAAATCGATGTCAGCTTTTCTTATGAAATCATGAATCAAGACCGATTTGGTCTTGAATTCAGTTTGAGTGAATTACATATTGAAAAACTAACCTGTTGACTATAAACACAGCTATGTTCTAACAACTTTTCCAGTGAGGCTAAAAATAGCCTATTGAGGGGCAATATTTGCGAAACATTTTGAGACATGGGTTATGTAGAGAAAATGTTTCTATGCAAACCCACAACATCGAAAATTCAAAAAAGTGTTTTTTCGCTTGGCATGCAAAGATTTTTCGGAAAAAAAAAAGCAACAAGGGCTTTAGAAGCTTTTTCTCCCAAAAACTTATGACATGGGATCTGTAGAGAATGAAATTCGAATCCAACCCAAATTATCAGAAACCCAAAAAATGACCTTTACTTAGGCATGCAAGAGCTTTTCAGTAACAGAAGCTGCAGGGGCTGTAGGGGCACCAGGGCCAATTTTTCCCGAGAAAAACTGGCACATGGGTTTTGTAGGCGCCAATGAGCTGAGTGAACCCAAATTCTTCATTTTTCAAAAATTTGACCTTTTGACCCGCATGCAAAAGAATCTTCGGAAAAAAGCACAATACTTCAGAATGAGAAGTGGGGTAATTTTCTAGAAAAATTCAGAAACATGGGTTTTGTTGTCGATGTTGAACTGAGTGAGCCCAGACGACCAGATTCTGAAAAAGATGTCATTTACTTTGGCATGCAAGAGAAAACCTAAGACAAGGATAGAATAATTTTAGAGATAGAAAATAGAAGTTATATTCTACCTCTAAAAATGATGCCTATGCATTGAATAAGATTCGATGAAGTATGGAATGCATGCACTCGAACAATGACGTCTAAAAAATAATTCCTTTAAAAAAATTTGGACCTAGCACTGTGAAGAACATTGAAAAATGTCACCTATAGCGGCCTTCAAATCTTATTTGCACGAGAAAATATGTGTTTGCCTCCACCTGTGATGAGAATAATGGACGCCCAAATGCCTTAATAAATAAAATTTATGAAGGCATCAACTTTGCATGCAAATCCTAAATTTGGGCGGCACAATATAATTGGACCCCAAATTCAGTTAACTAAACAAGATAAACCCTAAAAATGGGCGCCACGCTTACATTCACAGACAAATTCGCCACATGCAAGAAATATTAAGTCATGTTGAAGTCGACTCAAAAGTTAAACTGGAGATTTAATATTATTTTAAGTTGAGTTGGAAATCTCCTTCATTATAGGGTGTCCAACTCACTTCAATTCAAAAGTCATAGTTTGACTTGGGTGCTAACTCTCCAGACATAAACTTTTTGAAAATTTTCATTTGCAAACATCACCGGAGCCTATGTTTGATCGTTAATTCTGATTGATTGATGTATCCAAGCAGACTAGCTGACAGTTTCGTTGAAGAGCAAGATCAAAACTGACAAGGAGCTCCTTGAGGTTGCAAACCCTAATTTCAACTTCTAAGGCCTCAAAATAATGGGCGCCATTGGCCTCCAGGGGTGCTTTTTACCTTCAGACTTAGTCAATTTTCATGCATTTTCAATTTGATTTTGACCTCACTTCATCTCACACTCTCTGACACTTGGAAAAACTTCAAAGTTGACTGACAGGCTCACTACGGAGCTAGCTCAATTCTGAACATGATCTCTTGGAGAACACTTTTCCTAAAAACATCATCTGGTAGCTAAAAAACATGGGCGCCCCTGGCCTCCAGGAGCGCTTTTATTTCCAAAGTTAGCCATTTTTGCAATGTACTAAATCTCCACTCAACCTCTGGTTGCCGACTACTGACAAGTCTTCTGACCTGGCTGAGATATGCAATGGAAAGCTGGAAGCATCATGAACAGGATGAGCACTTGAGCTAACCCAAACAACTGCATTTGAGGGTTCAAAACCTTGGGCGCCCCTGGCCTCCAGGGACACTTTTTCTCTGAACTGACATTTTTAACCATGATAAAAACGTCATGTTTGACTCTTAATTCTGGCAGTTCAGCTACTCAGATTAACCCGCTGACAGATTCGTTGCGAAGCCAGATCAAGTCTGAGACAAACACCCTGGGTATCATTTGGTCAAAAAGTTTCATCTAGTACCTCAAAAAGTTGGGCACCCATGGCCTCCAAGGGTGCTTTTCTACTCCAGTGTTAGTCAAATTTTCATTGATTTCATCTCCCTCGTTCCTCGTTCAATCTCCAGTTTCAGGTGTTAGACAGATCTTCTAGACTGGCTGGTAGGCTCATCACAAAGCTGACAGTATTCTGGAGAAGTCTTCTTGGAAGTGACAAACTTCAAAAAGGTAATTTGGGCCTCTGAAATCTAGGGCGCCCCTGCCTCCAAGGGCTCTTTTATTTCCAGAGTTAGAAAAATTTCGATGATTTTCACCTCAACAAAAATCCCCTCCGTGACGAAGCATCATTCTGAACATATCTTGCCATAGAATCTTCACTGGAGTGTTTTAAGCTTAGATTTCGACACTTGGTATCTATCCATCTGCCATTGATGACCTCGGAGGTCCTAACTTTTCACCTGAAAAAGTGAAAACTACCCACCAGACTTAAACTGACTTTTTCTTGATTCTGACTTCACCACTATGATTGTGAAGTGAAATAAGCTAATCAAAATAATTTTTATCCAATTCTAACAAGATTCAATTTTTAGGGTTTTTTGTCTAACAATAGGGGTCCAGAAACCCTAATTGTCAAATTTTTCAAATTTTACCAGTATCTTCCAGACATCAAACTGACTAAAATCCCATACTTGATTTTCCCAAAAATTGTGTTTTGACGACACTTTTACAAGGTTTAGACTATTTCCCTGTGAGTATTGTAAGTGTTAGATTCCCTTACCAATGTCAGCTTTGTGGGATCTTTATGTACTTTTGGACATTCAAATTATGCAAATCTCCTAATGTTTGATCTACTCCTATAAAATATTTGGGTCTATGGTGTAAATTTGTGTTGGGACTTTATGTCAAGGATTGCGGAGTTTACAAGGACTACTTTGGTTATTCAAAATCTCTCAATGTCCTTTACGCCTAGCGATCCTTGCAAGGCCCTCGAGGTTTTAAACTGTCTTTTGAGTGGAAATCTGGAATGTGGGATTTTGGTTGGGAAGTGGAGATAATTTGTTTCAATGCCTACATTCAAACCTTCAAGGGATTCACATCAATTTTTTACAATTTGTTAAAATTTACAAAAGGGTCAAAGTATGGAGTTTGAAAAATTGTGGAGTTAAATAGGATTGGCTCCATTTACCTCTAAATCCACTTCATCAAATTCTCATAAAATAATTTTCATCCTAGCATTTGAAATTGTGGACTTTTGATCTAGAAGCAAAAGTTTTTGCCTATGGCTGAAGTTTGAAAGTCCTTAAGGTCCCCACACAAAGTCAAGAAAGAGAAAATTTTAATAACACTCACTTTGTGAGGTTCTTGAGGAGCATTTTCTTGTGAAATTATAGTGGACTAATTTTCATGTTTAACATCCATGGAAAGAAAAGCATTGGATCACGAATCCACATGCACCTTGAGTGAGGTTGTCATTTGAGGTTGTCTTTAATGGAAAAGTGGTGCTCAAGTCTTTAGTGTCTAGGCAATAATATTGAAGTGCAGAGAGTGAATTTGGTCAACAATGTGGCATGCACATGGCACCAAGGACTATCCCATGCAATTTAGAAACATGTTCCTCACTCATGTGTATCCCTTTACATCATGCATTACTTACACAATGTTGAGGAGCATGTCACACAACTTTGTCAACTACAATATATTTGTTCCAAAATCCACACCAATTGAATCTTGGCACTTTAGCACACACAAGGCATAAAGTTCAAACTCAATGCAAAACATCACACAACTTCTTAGAGCACTATGCAATAGTCATACACATCTTCTCAAGCCATTTCAATATAATGTGCCATCAAAATCCTAATGTCAAAAGATGAAGCATCATAAATGAAAGGCTAATTGGTTCAACTTGCACAATGGCCTTTGTCTTCATGGTCATATAGTTTATGTGTTCATCTATAACATAAGTAGGTAGGCATTGATAGGTAACCATTGCATATGATAGATAGGAGTAAATACACAAACAAACATCTTTTCAAGGGTTTGTCATATATAGAATGTAGAGATTAATGAAACAATATAATTACAGTTCTTGCATTCTTCTCCATTTAGACCTCTTGTCTCCATATTGCTTCTACACACAAGACATCTAGGTCCTCATCTAAAGCATTGTATTCCTCCAGTTATAATTGACTAAGTTACAAGGTTGCCTTTGTAATATGTATAAATGAAAAGTAAATCCATTTGTTTGTATCTTGGCACTTGTATAAGAGGAAGTCTAGTTTTTTTTTTTGCCAATGGCTAATTTCAAAGTTGACTTTTATGAATAATGTGATTGATCAAAACATGGGGTGTCATTTAAAAGTCTTATACATGTATTTTTATTTTTTTTTATTGTGAGATGGATTTATAGATTAAACTATGTGAGACTATTCATTACCAACATTTCAAGCCTCACTAATGGGTTTTTCATCAAGAAGTTGTTACTTGATAGAGAATGAAAGATGCTAATGGTATATGGGGATGCATCATGAAGTCTTTTTTTAGCATCCTCATCCCCAACATGTTTTGGTGACGCATGGATGACTCAAAAACATCCATGGAGTGGTCTCTAAGACTCTTGGTCAAAGTAGAAACATTTCAATAATGACCAGGAGACAGTTTGAGACATGCAAAGACTATAAAATAAGAAAAATAAAAGGGATGAGTAGGCCCATAAGTCTCCCACACCCATTTTCAAAACCCTAAACCTAAAACAAGCCCACTTACAATTAAAATCAAAAACATGCTCATTTTGTTATTTCACCATTTTGTGAGAAGGGAAAGAAAGTAGAGAAGAGAGGAGATTATCAACAGTTGTCATTTGAGGTAGGTTGGGCATCCACAATACATTTTTTCAAAAAAAAAGAAGAAAAATCTTTCCTCTAAACTTTCAAACTCCTATTTTTTTGTTTGTTTCCTAATTTGTATTTGCTTTTTATAAAAAAATAAGGATAAGTAGCAATGAGAGTTATTTTGGTGAAGAGGTTGAGAGTGAACAAATGAACCAAAGAGGTGTCAAGGTTTCTTCTTGGTGGGGGGGTTTTGTAAGTGAAGTGGGAAGCAACTCTTTTTTAATACTATTTTGTGCTCCTAAAAACTTGTGTAAATGGTCCATTCGATGCCACCAAACCCCTTTTGCAATTTGTGACAACTTTAGACAAATCCAAAATAATCAAAGAGGAAGTAGACATTTAGTTGAATCATCATTTGTGCATGCTAGACATGAGGTTAGCATTTGGAAAAAATAACCCTAGTTAAGAAGGTTGGGATTTCTAGGTTGCATATAAAGGGTGAAGCAAAAGCTTCAACCTTCTAGGCTACATATGGAAGGGGAGGCAAGAGCTTAAGGTTTGTCAATAAAATCTATACAATCTCACATGTCTACCAAGGATATTGAGACTTAGACGAGAGAGTGTTCTACCAAAGGAAAGAGAAATGTTACTAGTGTAGGTTGGACACTATGTAGAGATGTTGAACTAACAATCACAAGAATCAACAAATAATATTGTTAAGAAAAGTGCAAAGATGTGGATTTCCAATTTCATATCTGGAAGTAGGCCATAGAGAAAGTTGGGGCCTCAAATGTTGTAGGTTGAGATCAACTTAATGTGTTTATAGATAAGCTAGCATAATAGTGGAGGGTGCTTACAAGCACACTTTTTGGACCCCATTTGTTCATGTTTTAAACATGTTGAAAAAATTTTGAAAGGTAAATTGGATGAAAATAGTGAAAAACTAGAGACAAATTTTAATTTGAAACCAATACATCTCACTTACACTCTTAAAGACTTTTGAAGAAAGGATTCCTCAAAAGTGTGGAGACTAAACATGTGTACTACTTCATCTCACTAAGGAGGATGCATGAGCCCTTATGATTAATGATGGCTAATCTTGATCCTTGTAGGTGAGTAAAGAGCAAAGATGCTTGATGATGATTGGTGCTTCACTATGAGATAAGAATAAATAATGTTTGTAACAAACAAAAAAAAACATTTTTTTGTCTTAGTTTATTTATTTTGAATGTTTTAAAATTCACTATATTATTTGAGTCCTCATTGTTTTCAAAAAAATTGTTTACAGATGCATTTGCTCTTTCATCTCACTTGTTATGCAAGTGACTTGGTATGTTGATATGAACTCTTCTAGTCTTGGAAAGATTCATCAAACATCTAACAATATGCTTGACCAAATGGAGGATGCAATTCATAATAAAATCCTTAATTTGAAATCTTATGAAGAGCATATCAAGTGTAGTATGGCAAAATACAAAACACTATAAACACCCCCAATTCATATGGATGTCTATGCTCCAAATTCCAAATGGCATCCACCAAGGGTTAGGAAAGTGCCTCTTAAAACAACAAAGCAATAATTAGTTTTATGAAAGCCCTTCAAAAGATGTACAACACTAAGGCATCTACATTTCTATGACAGTGAATCGCCTTTATTCACTTTTCATGCTCCAGCATTCAACAAACCAAAAGCCACAGCAGAAAAGGCTATATTAACTAAAAATGTCATTATTTGGTGGTGAACATGTCAAGGTAAGGGTGAAGGATGTTTGTCACTTGCATCTTTCTACAAATTGTCAACTCCTTTAATACATAGAGGAATTGATTCACATACACCCTCATTCTATTTGTCAAAAAGAAAAGATTTACTTCTCAACAAGCACAAAATTTGGTGGCCGCAAATGATGTCTTGAAACTTAAGGATCAACGAACTTCTGAGTATTTTCATAGTCCAACCTCAGCAATAGGAGTTCTAGTTGCTGCGGTGTTCTTCCACATTTGTCATTTTATAGTCATAGCACTCGAGTATTTTGTTGTACTTGCTGCGAAGGACAATGATAATCAAAAAATGAAATTTTGTAAATTTGTTTGTCGATTTGAATTACCAAATCAACTCTCATGTCATGTAGCATAATGCTAAAATGAAAATGATGAAAACCTTTAAAATATATTTAAAATTTTGTATATTTTTTTTAATCATATTTACTCCTGTAATCCCAGAAACATGTTTCCCTTGTGTCCCATCCCAAAAATGACGAGGAAAAGAGAGATGTTTGTTTTAAAATATGCCATCGGATAGGGAAAAGAACAGATAAAAGTAAAACCAAGTCTGCACTTCAAATACAACCTATGCACTACAATGTCTATTAAAGACAAAATGTAACTTCCACTTTTTGCCAAATATTGGTCCATAAATGAGTAATGAAAGATGGAAAGTTCAAAATGAAATTATAAAAATATTTAAAACCATGCTACAAAAATAGCCCAGTTATCCTCGTCGACAGGGACAAACAATGTGCAAGAAATACAGTAAAGCAAATATCTAGACTGCCACATAATAACTGGCTTTTCTGAAAAAAATAGAGAATTCATGCTAAAACTGCATATAACTCCTTCCAAATGTTACCATTTTTCTACCAAAGCGCATAAACAATGGTGTGACAAAAAAATACATTCCATTAAGAGATTAGGTTGCCTATAGAATGTGTATCAAGGCCAAACTAGTTCCTCAGCAACCTAATAGCGTATATGATACAAAAAGGCTTCTATTTAGATGCCAATAATGGAGGTGAATATAACAACTTTTGCTCAATGGAATGAAGCTGAAGCTATATCCCTCACTCCCTAGAATGAAAAAACTTGATTAATTTCTACATTGTCCCTTTCTTCAAGGCAGGCAATAATCAAAATTTTGATTTTATCCTGAAAGTAACAATTCTATTTTTGCAATCTGTTCCTCTTCATTCTTTGGTGGTGGACTCCGATTAGCTTCATCAAATAGATCATGCTTCCACTTCTCACCAGTAAAAGCACGAGGGCGCAACTGATTCCTTACAGTCCCATTTAAACCTCTTCCCATTCTGTCTCTTCCTCTGGAGATGCTGTTAAACCTCCCCCTGTTCTGAAATTCATCATCAAACTGATCTCTTTCTAGCCAACGGCCCCTCTCAAGATCCTCATTTTGCTGCATATGATCTCTATCTTTATTCTTTTGTTCTATCTCAGAAATTTTCTTAGATCCCCTTTTGCCCTCGTATTGCCACTCACTAACATCACCTCTTCCATCTCTTCTTTTGCCATCTACAATCTTACCATACCCATCCTCGTTGTCATTGGCCACAGCAGATTTGCTTCCACCACCCACAACACGTGAAACCACCTTTGTTTCTGTAAATGCAGGTTTGCGTTTTTCATGAGGATCACTTGCTTCTAATTCAAAGAATCTGTCATGACGCCAAACTCTATCTCTAGCTTCCTCTTTCACCAACACATGTCCCCTGTTAGCTCTTTCTTGTGAATCTACATGGCTGGCTCTGTCTCTGTAATGATCACTAGGACGACCCTTAACAGAATCATTCCAACCCCCATGTTCTATGCACAGAATTAAATTTAGATAGCTTTAGAATACAAGTGAAAACATGTCTTCACAACCTGGAAATAGAACTTTGCCCCCACCTACAATGACAAGAAATTAAAACCACAACACTGTATCAATTTTAAGAAGGTATCTATACATACCACTGAATCTTCGCCACACATTTCGACTATTTCTTACTGTGCTCCTGTCATCATGCTGTTGCACAAGGAATATAGGAAGTCAGAGGAATTGCACCCATTAAAATGACTTGAAAGAGATTATTGAACAAACCTACATTATATATAGACAATGAAACTAAACAGAGAACAGTCACCCAAATAGTTTCAAAGATGATAACAAATTATCATCTATAACAGCACAGGCATACCTTTATGATTTGTTGTAAACAAAGACAATTACAGAATTAAGTAATGCCGAAAAACATGGCATTGAACAAATACCACCTGGATCCAAATATTTTAATTCTTATACATGGAAAAAGGTAACTTGTTACCTTCACAAAGGGACATAAATTATGTAAATAAAGAAATCAAATTGTCTGTATCCACATTATAAAGGCAACCCCATAATAATAAAATACATAGCTGTCTAAAGCCTAACAAATCAATTAGACTATTTGCAACTACTTAACAATGTGATTTCTCAGCACAAAATTGGACAACTCTGTTCATTGTATCAAGCCAGATTACACAAACAGGTATCAATTATAGCATAGTTCAACATTTCAAACAATGTTAGTTTAACATACTCCTGAAGGAAGGCATTACATCTTATCCAAAGAGCAAAATGTTTTCTCGACATATATTTATTCTCTAACCCATCCAAATTTGAAGTGAAGACATGCTTGAGCAATTCAGACAAGTGCTTAATCAAAAAGAAATATTAGATCAAAAGTTATTATTTTCCCATGCCTATTGTCTTCGCTTAAACAAATCTATATACCATTTGTTATGATAATAATCAAAATGAGAATACCACAATCAACCAGCATTGAATATTTCAACCTTCCAATTAAAGTATAAGGCAGCTCATGTTGATCAACTAAGCATGCATCAAATACTCTCCAATGACCATATCGGACGAGTAAACCAAAGAGTACATGTTACAAACTAAATACGATTCACACTAACTAAAAACAGCCAACCATATTAACAAAGAATGGATGAAAGAACACAACTAAAAAGATCTAGTATTAAAATATTTAGATTATTTATTTAATGGTCAATATATTTTGTAAATCTTGTAAACTATTGTTTAGATTTAGTTTCCATTCTTTTCTTCGATTATGTTTCTATTTTCGTAACTCGTATTTAGAAACATCAGCTTTGTAAAACTATATGAAGCACATTTGCTTCCTTAATAAAATATCAAAGATTGCAAATCTTTTCGTGGTATCAGAGCCAGTAAACAAAGATTTTTAAATTTTTTTGGGCGCTCATTTCGTCTGCATTTTTTTAAGGTTTCTGAAAATCGTGTGGCCGTTTTCATCACAAAAGAATCGCGTCCTGTTTTCTCAGATAGTCACATATTTCTCTGGTCACAATTTGTCTCTTCTGGGTTTATGATTCTGGGTATCGCTTTCAACAAAATCGTGAGCCGATTTTTGCCTGGTTTCTTCTCGTCTTTCAGCTTTTTGTCTATGCACAACTCTATTCTTAAGTTTCTAACCACGCGCGAGAGTTTCTGACACGTTTTTTCACACATTTTCCTAAGCACGGTTTTTTCTAGTTTTCTGAAGTTTTCTGGGCTCGACTGTGTTTTCTTCTGCTGTGATTCTGCATTTCATTCTGTGCACGGCCTTTTGAGTCTCTGTTTTGGCTTGATTCATCCCTTCACGTGTTTGCACGGGGTCTTAAGACAGAGTTTCTTCTCTACCTTCATGACTGGAGGTCACCTTTTTTGGGTCGTTTTGTCTCTTCCGGGCTCTTCCTTTGAACAAATGTCATAGTCTATGGGTTGCTTCTTCATAAATCAACGACCAGGGTGTCTTTTATTTGGTGACCTGTGGAGACTACATTTTCTTTCAGCTGAGTTTTGTCTCTTCTGGCAATTTTGTCTCTTTCTTTGTAGTTGGTGGGCCGTCAGATTTGTCTTACTTTGCTGGCTATTATGTCCTCTGTTTCCAGTCACCTAGGATTTGAAGATTTAATTTTTTGAAAGCATCTGTTCTGTGCGTGTTTTCTAGCCACACATACTTTCTTTGCTACTACTCCGCTCTCCAATCCGAGTGTTTTCCCTGCCATTGTTGGACAAGTTTTTTTTCCTTGTGCCAGATTCAAGAAACCTCAGGTTTTGTGCCTTCATTTTCTGACAAATTTCTGCACTTGTGAGGTTTTCGTGCCTCTTATTTGTCGGATTTTGTGACAAATGGCCTCTCTATCTCATCTTATGCTGGAGGGCAATCAAAAGTTCAATGGCCGCAACTACAACACCTAGAAGCAGCATGATGACGATTTTTGAATATCATTGTCTTGACCAGATCGTTCTGGGCAACAAGACACGACGTGCAACTGGAGACAAAGATCAAGAAAAGTTTGATGAGAAAAATCGTAAAGTTGCGATGCTCATTAAACTATCTGTCACTGATGACCAGCAACCTCAGGGGTCGTCTGGCAAATCAACCAAAGAAATTTGGGATCTTCTGAAAGATCTTCATGAAACATTCGACAAGAGTCGTGCTTTCTTTCTGAAAAACATCATGTTTTCCATCATGATGGATGAGAAGACAACTTTGCAAGCGCACTTGACCAAGATCAAGGATATCCGTGATCGGCTAGAGGCTATTGGTCGGAAAATGGAGGAAGAAGATATGGTAGTCATCACTCTAAAAAGCCTACCAAAATCTTACGAGCACTTTATTGAGACCCTCAACATTACTTCAGCTAATATTGATTTGAAGTTTTCAGATCTTTGCACTATACTTCTGCAGCAGGATCATTGGAAACAGCAGTCCGGTAGCAGTGCTAGTTCGTCTTCCACAGAGCAGGCCTTTCCTGCCAAGACATTTCAAAAGAATAAGGACAAAAATCAACCTCAGGTGTCGTCTGGCAAATCAACCAAAGAAATTTGGGATCTTCTAAAAGATCTTCATGAAACATTTGACAAGAGTCGTGCGTTCTTTCTGAAAAACATCGTGTTTTTCATCATGATGGATGAGAAGACAACTCTGCAGGCGCACTTGACCAAGATCAAGGATATCCGTGATCGGCTAGAGGTTATTGGTCGGAAAATGGAGGAAGAAGATATGGTAGTCATCACTCTAAAAAGCCTACCAAAATCTTACGAGCACTTTATTGAGACCCTCAACATTACTTCAGCTAATATTGATTTGAAGTTTTCAGATCTTTGCACTATACTTCTGCAGCAGGATCATTGGAAACAGCAGTCCGGTAGCAGTGCTAGTTCGTCTTCCACAGAGCAGGCCTTTCCTGCCAAGACATTTCAAAAGAATAAGGACAAAAATCAGCCCTCTTAGCAAACCGGTCAAGCACAATCTCCAGATTCTTCTAAGAAGAAGAAAGTTTAGTGTAATTATTGCCACAAATATGGTCACATGAAGAAAGATTGCCAGAAACGCTTGGCTCCTAAACAAAACAAGCAAGGAGAGTCTAAGCCTAAAGCCCATGTTGCAGAGCACACTGAGCAGAAGGAATTTGCGTTCTATGCTTATGGCCAAGAGTCCTGCAGATCCTGTTAAAACTTCTGCCTAGTAGATTGATTCAGGTGCTTCTCGACATTTCACACATCGCCAAGATTGGTTCATTGAGTACGCGCCATTCAAAGATTTTGTCATCTTTGGAGGAGGCGAGGAGTATGCTGTTGTCGGAAAGGGAAACATGTAGATTCATTCTGGAGGGAGAAATTTAATTTTTCTCGATGTATACTTTGTACCTAGCATGGAGCTAAATCTACTTTCAGTTAGTCAGATTATGACTCACTCCTCAGCTGGATATTGTTTTCAGCATGCACACATGCAACATTGTTGATAGAGAGACTCGCACTACAGTTGTTCAGGGACGTGAGAATCATGGTCTATATAGACTTGTTGATTCTGGTGATTCTCAAGAGCACGCTATGGCAGCCAAGAGTACTTCAAACAGCAGCCTTTGGCATCAACATTATGGGCACCTAAACATGCAATATCTCTCTCAGTTATCTCAAGATGATCTGGTTGGTGGCCTACCTGCGATTCAAACTCAGAATCATGGAGTATGTGAGGCTTGTCAGGCTGGAAAGCAGTACCAAACTCCATTCTCAGATGGTGACTCATGGCGAGCTTCCAAGGTGTTACAATTGGTTCATGCTGATTTATGTGGCCCAATGAATACTCCTTCAGTTACTAGTTGCAAGTATTTTTTATTATTTGTTGATGATTTCAACAGAAAAATGTGTATTTTTTGAAAAACAAATCAGATGTGTTTGGTATATTTCAGCAGTGTAAGACCTTAGTTCTCCAATTGTTACTCTTAGGTCTGATAATGGGGAGGAATTTTGTTCTACTAATTTCTCCAATTTTTGTGTTGCACATGGCATTAAGTGCCAATTTACCACACCTTACACCCCTCAACAAAATGGTGTCGTAGAACGTAGAAATCGCACCATTACTGAAATGGCTCGTTCTATGTTGGAGCATAGACATGTTCCTAAGAAATTCTGGGCTGAAGCAGTTTATACTGTTGTTTATCTTCTGAACCGATCTCCTACTCATACGATTAAGAAGATGACTCTTGAAGAAGCCTGGCCTAGACGCAAGCCTAAAGTCAGCCACTTGAAAGTTTTTGGCTATACTACTTGTGTTTGGATTCCAGATGCCAAGCGCACTAAACTGGATTCCAATAGCCAGAAACTCATGTTCATTGGCTACAATGAGAATCATAAAGCATACAGACTTATTGATGTAGATTTAGATCGTCTAACCTTCATTTGTGATGTTGTGGTTGATGAATCTACTGGACCTTTCTTTCCATCTTCTACTCTTGTGAATCTTGTGGAACAGCCTTCGAAAAATTTTGAATTGGGTGTTTGTCTTCCCTCGAGTCCACCTGATGAGAGGGATTCTACAGTTGAGCAGCCACCTCTAAGCCTCAAACATATTCTGAGGCTAAAGGCACACCTGAGTGGGAACAAGCTATGGAAGCTGAACATAATAGCCTTCTGAAGAATAACACTTGGGTCCTTTCTGATCTTCCCCTTGGGAAAACACCCATTGGCTGCAAATGGGTGTATAAAGTTAAGTATAAGGCTGACGGCACCCTTGATAAGTATAAGGCTCAATTGGTAGCCAAAGGGTTCTCACAGAAGGAGGACATTGATTATGAGGAGACTTTTGCTCCTATAGCCAAAATGAGTACTATTCGGCTTATCCTCATTACAGCAGCCCAATTTGGTTGGAAAGTACATCAAATGGACGTCAAGAGTGTGTTTCTCAATGGTGATCTACAAGAAGTCCATATGATGCAGCCTTCCGGTTTCAAGGTCCTTGGTAAAGAACACCAAGTTTGCAAACTCGTGAAAGCACTCTATGGCCTCAAACAGGCTCCACAGGCTTGGTACATGAAAATTGATAAGTACTTACTAATCATGGTTTTCAGATGAGCCCTTCTGATTCAAATTTGTATGTCAAACAGTCTGGTGATGATATCCTTGTGTTTGTTGTCTATGTTGATGACCTTATCATTACTGGTAGTTCACAACATTTGATTGAGGAGATAAAACACAATCTTAGTCAATCATTTGACATGACAGATTTGGGACTTCTTCATTATTGTCTTGGTGTTGAGGTTTAATAGACAACTGAGAGCATCTTCATTTCTTAGTCCAAGTATGCTTGCAATTTGCTTGATAAGTTTAGAATGAATGATTGCAAACTTGCCTCTACACCTATGGAGAAAGCGCTAAAACTATCAACAAAATCAGATTCACCTATGGAAAATGAATCCACATTCAGGCAACTAGTAGGCAGCCTCATTTATCTCATTGCTACTAGACCTGACTTCAGTTTTGCAGTGAGCTACATCTCTCGCTTCATGACAGCCCCTAAAGCAGAACATTGGGTTGCAGCGAAGCGTGTGCTGCAATATGTGAAAGGCACTTCCGACTTTGGTATTTTGTATGGAAGGTGCAAAGATCTTAAGCTGATTAGCTATACAAACTCAGATTGGGCAGGTTTTGTTGATGACAAAAAGTCTACTTTAGGGTATGTATTCAATTTGGGTACAGGTGCAGTTACATGGACCAACAAGAAGTAGCAAGCAGTGGCTCTTTCCTCAACTGAAGCTGAATATCGAGGAACTGTTAAAGCAGCTTGTGAGGCGGTTTGGCTTCGAAGAGTGCTTTCAGACATGCAAATGTCTCAAGCAGGGCCTTCCCCCTTGTACTGTGACAATCAAGGGGTGCTAAAACTTGCCAAAAATCCAATCTTCCATGAAAAGACAAAGCATGTTGAACTTCTCTGTCATTTCATCCGCCAACTTGTCGAAGATGGATCAGTGGTATTGCAGCATCTTCCGACAGAGGATCAAACTGTCGATATTCTCGCCAAGTCTCTGAGCTTGGATAAGTTTGTCAAATTTAGGGGGCATCTTGGTGTAGTTGATAGATTGACCATTAAGGGAGGGTATTAAAATATTTAAATTATTTATTTAATGGTCAATATATTTTGTAAATCTTGTAAACTATTGTTTAGATTTAGTTTCCATTCTTTTCTTCGATTATGTTTCTATTTTCATAACTCTGTATTTAGAAACATCAGCTTTGTAAAACTAAATAAGCACATTTGCTTCCTTAATAAAATATCTAAGATTGCAAATCTTTTCATCTAGTAATGGCTTCACCATTCTTATAATCTATTTGCTTCACACATGTGGCCCATGCTTCAAGAGGTGACAATTAATTACAAATTAAGGCAAGGTTCTTCTTTTAAGAACAGAGCTCTTCAATTAAAAAAGGGTTTATTTTTCTCCATTCTGCAGATTTCTCCTACAGCAACCATGGAGCCCAATTTCACCTGTATGAACAAAAATGACAGATGCCCTTCAAAGGGGAGATCATTTACATGCAGTTGGGGATGATATTCATGATTTGGAGCGGTGGTATTGAGACAGCCATAAAGGAAGCTTTGTGGGCCTACTTTCTCAAATCTACAGAGAGATAAGGTCAATTCAGATCTCTTCTATGCTTGTCTCTAATATACTGGATTTCAATGACATCCTATGTAGCCATTGGTTAGATGTTTACTATTAAAAAACATTAGGGGAATTAGGGTTTGCAATTAAAAAAAATGCACTCCATCTCCTACACACCCAAGCTGCCTTCCGATTACACCTGGGCCATTGCCATGGTGGTTAAGGTTTCATCCCTACTCTGCCTCTCTTTCTATCTTCTCTATGCCATCAGGTTTAAGCTTCTTAATAAAACAAGCCCCCATGATACTCCTACAGCTTGCAAATCTGCTTCTATGGCTTCTATCTTTATGTATTTATGCCCAAACTAGAATCCATGCCTATGGTAGAGGTTCATGCAAAAAGCATGGCTCACTCCATTGAGATGCTCCCAGATCGTATCCGTGTTAGTCGTCTCATAGGTTTTGGCCAAGCCCTTTAGTGTTGGAAAAATAGATCTCCTTGGTTTGGATGTTGAAATTTCTTCTTTTGAATTGCTCTGGTGTGGACATGACTATTTCACAGTCATCTTTGAATCCAAAGAGGAATGGGGCACTATTTTTCAAGAGGGGCCATGGTTTATGGGCTCAAGTCTCTTCTTAAACTTCTGGTCTGCTCTCTTGGATCCACAAGTGGATGTGCCCAAGGAAGTATCAGTATGGGTAAGGCTTCCTTTTCTCCCATTATGTCTTTGGAATAAACCTTCCTTAGAAATCGTTGGAAATAAAATTGGTAAATTTCTGGATTAGATCCTTCCCAAATCTTCTAAAGCTATATGTGCTCAGATCTGTGTGTGCATCAACCTCAAAAAGGGCCTGCCTAAATCCATTGGAATAATGGTCTTGGCCTAGGTGCACACCTAAATGTTAGATTATGAACAACTGCCCTTCAAATGTATACTTTACCATGAATACGACCACTTCTCCAAGGACTGCCCTCTCAATAATGAAGCCCCAATTGAGAAAAACATGCAAGGCAATGGTGGATTTCAAAAAGTCCAGAACAAGAAAAGAAACAGAACATCCAGAAGCAAGAAACCAAAATCCAGACCTGATTCTCTTCCTTCTGAGAGTTCAACTTCAAAGAAATTTTCTGCCCTCTCTTCAAATTTGGATATCATTAATTCTGATGCAGAGCCCAATGATGAGATCCAAGAACAAGACAAGCAGGATGCCCCTCATAATGCTTCTTTGGATCTTCAACCATTGCCAAACGCTTTGCCTAAAGCACCTCTGGAAGAATCAAATTATGTTATAAGAACTCAAATGGTTGGGGATATTCTTGCCCCTGGGTCTGGTCATCATCCTGTCCTCACCAAATCATCTACTAAGCTAGGAAGGAAACCTGGAAAACGAATCAAAAAATTAGAATTGAAGAAGCAAAGAAAAATTGTTGTGGCTAAAACCCAGTTGACTTTGGAAGATTCCTCCAAAGGCAACAAACCCTCTAAAACATGATCTTGCTCTCTTGGATCTATCAGGGTTTAGGTGGTGAGCTAAAGAAAAACTACCTCAAAGGTCTCATCCAAGATCACTCTCCTACTTTGTTAGGAATACAAGAAATCAAACTTGCTTACAAGTGCAGTTAAACTCATGGAAATCTATTTGGAACAGATCTGAAGTGGAAGCCATTATTGCCAATGAAGCCTCTAGAAGCCACCTTACCAGTTGGGATGCTAACTGCCTCAACAAGATTGGCAAGCATAAAAGTAATTATTGGCTCTCTTCTACCTTTAAGAGCAGCGGGTTTGCAAAGAGCATGAAGCAAATCTGTGTTTGCCCCACTCCAGAAATACACTTCAACTTTTTTGCACTTTTCTAATGGCACCTTGAAAGACAATACTTGCATTGTGGCTGCAAGTGGCATGTTGTAACTTAATCCTCAGCCAAAAAAATATATCAGAGTTCTACATAAACCTCAGACAGGCCTCCAACAATGTTATTGAACTCATAGGATGCTGCAAGTTTGGTCTTCATCTTACAGTCAAGGAAAACATTAAGAACCTTATTGTTTATGGGTATCCCAAGCTGATAATCCAATGCCTCTCCAGTAAAAATGTGTTCAAATCTATCAAATTCCATCTTCTGCAAAATCATGTCTTTAAGATTTTACATAATATTAACCAGATCAGCTGGCAGCATATTCTTAGAAATTTTAACTCTCTTGCTGACAAAATGGCTAATGAAGGCATACTTCTTTGTTCTCACTCGGCTCATCTTCGCAATTGAGGATTTGCTTTCTCTTTGTAATGCCCTCAACTCATGTAAGGACCTAAACTAAATATACCACTATAATATACCTCAACCAAAGTATAGAGAAAACAAACTCAGAACTATTCTAAGCAACATGCAAACACATATTTATTATTTTTCTTTTTTCAGTCATACACATACATTAAATTTGAACCTACTAACATGGTATTACCTACTTGGCACTCCCAGCATGCAAAGTATATATTAACTGATACAGAACTGGTGGCCCTTGATAATTCTGATGCACTCTGCAGTCTGGTCTCAATTCACTGATGATGTTGACAGTCCTCTGAATAAATCTGCTGTCAAGATACACCACATACTACTCCTGAGGGTTTCTATCTCCAAGATGACGGGTTCCTGCTTTAAGGGTTTTGTTTCCAATGTGTCCAGCTGCTGTAACTATGCCACTGGCACTGAAATGAGGGCTGAATGTTTTGTTAATTTTCCAAGAGTCCACTCTTCTGCCTTATGTGCTGTTTTATAATCCCAGCTTCCTCAATCATTGGCAATCAGTCCTCAATTGATAGCAGATGACTGATAAATTTCTCCCTCAATCAACGGCAGTTAACTGAGACACTAAGTCCTTAATTAGTGGCAGTTTCAAACAGTTAACTTCCTTGATTGATGGTCATTTCAATAGTTAACAGACCACACGTCCACTTTTATTCAAGTTCTAACTAAACAAAAAAGTGCTGCAGACAGGTGTGATGCTAACAGACACACAATGCCTTATTCTATTATGCAACTATCTTACTGACAGACCTGGTTGCTGCTCAACTTGAGGACACAAAGACACAGCCGCTTCATAACTGAAGACTCAGCCACCTTATTTCAAACATAAACATTCCTAACTGAACTCCGAGTCCTATCTAATTGTAGACACAGCACTTACTCAGTGCTGCAAGTTAAATGCAGAAAATGACACTTATGGTTTTTATAACCTTCTTCAGCTTTGCTGGCCCCTTTTTGGCCTGGCATCTCTGCCTCTTTTGTCTTTTGAGTATTGTATCTTTATGTAATATTTTCTGTGATCAAAAAAAGCCTTTCTTTTTATAAAAAATCTACTGGATTTCATCAAGGGCAAAGAAATGGTGGAGGTGATAGAATATCACCATATCAGGGAGAAACACAGGTGATTTGGATCCTCCTATTGAAGATGTTAATTGCTTTGCTGGCGGGATATTATTCTGGTGGCCAATGAATCCAAAGGGCTGGTTTCCATGGGTTCTTTCAAGGAATTGGAGATTTGATTCCAAGCTTTAGTCAGTGAAGTTGGGAAAATGCGGAGCTATTTGATGAAGAATGAAGGGTATTACTCTCCAGGCTTGGACATTGAAAATCTTTTGGTGTCATTCAAGGCATATCTACATCAGGAAAGCCACGGAGTTGAATGGCCAAAAAGGTAACAAAAAACATCATCTGGATGACTGGGGGGCTGAAGAATTAAGATGAAACTAGTGATTCAAAGTCTGTCAAAAGTGAAGTCGTAAATCTTGATTAGCAGTTAATTTTCTTTGATTTTCATATACTTTAGTATATGTGGGTTTTTATAGGGTTTTCTACTAAGTTGCCAGTTTGGGTACAGATTCAGATAAGTGTATCTTTTTGATATCTAAATATATAGAGGGAGCAAACCCCAAGTCCCTCAATTCATGAATCAAAAAGAAAAAGATCTAGCAATGGCATTCTAAGATAATTCAGCATCGCATGATTCATACATAAAACTACTTAGATAATGTAGTGAGCTACTAATCTATAAAGATCCAGGAATACATCATACTCTATCAAACTCCAAGAACAGTCAGAATCAACAGAATCAGAAAGCATTTTGTACAGTGGCAAAACCACAATATACAGTAGAGTATCAGTTTCATTATTGGCATGGTGATTTGAAAGTGTCATGAGGGTTTCATTGGTGGGATGGCAATTTCATGTGCCATGGGGGATAGCACGTGGCATTGCAGTTTTGTTCTACTGTCTATTGCAATTTCCCCTGTTGAAAACAGAAAACTCTGTAGCGGCCAAGATTCAATGTCTCTTCCCATTCTAGACAAGTGAGATTCTTTGGTCATTAAAGCAGCAGCTGCTGCAATGGACAAGAGCAACTGTGAGTTAAGAAATTAGTATTTAATGAGTAGCAGTGAGTAGTCAAATGTTCATAATCAATACCTACTCTATGCTCATTAATATTTCCATAGCAGCATTCAGAGGATAGGAGACAACAAACAGTGTAAGATGTATGCTCCTTAGAACTTTTATGTTGCCGCATTGCTAAAACGTGGAGGGGAAGTTGTGCAATTGCCACTACCAATTGGGTTTCCTCATACCATGGTTTCAAGGTCAAAGACAAAAAATCCTTTCTGTCATGTGCTTGTTGCAATTCTTTTAAACTCTTATGGTTTGCCAATTAAATTACTCACTTTAATGCACGTTCTACTCCAACACACTCTAAAACCACTAAATTTGAAATTCATTCAAATAGTAGCAGCATGAGTGAATCCATGGTTCAAACAGTCAAGTCTCAGCAACAAGTTTGCAGCCCAATATTTTGACACAGGACTGCAAAAACCCAGCAAATCAAAAAAAATGCATAAATACACAAAATCAACTTAAATAACACAAGGGACGCATAAAGAAGTTGATGATAGTACATTACTTAGAATCAGGACTGACCTAGAAACCAAAAGTATAAATGGAATTCTATCACTCAGGGTTTAATTGGGAATCTAAAAACTGCTGAAATTTTCATAAAATATGGGGAAAAAACTGGTTTTGCTATTTCAAACCAAATAAAAAGAAAAAAACTCTCCTTCTCTATGCGGAACAGCTCAAAAATATCTTTATGTTTTACTTTTTGAACTAGAGCAAAGGTGTGGAGGCAGTAGCACCCCTTGCGCATTCCCTGCCGCTAGGACCAAATTAAGGCCTTTGCAGCAACAGGGACCTTAAGGGCACATGTCATTTTTCATAATTTTATCACTTTGAGTTTTAACCAACCGTTGATAAATCATTTCAATCACTCAGCAATCAATTCACGCCACTGAGATCCTAATCATCAAAGATGGAAATGAAAAACATAACACAAAAAATTGGGGATTTATCAAGGGTCTCAATTTTTTCTTTCGCAAGTTACCTGGCCTGCAAATTTACTCACCAGTTTGGCAGAAACTTGCCAAGTTTATAAACTGCGGCTGAATCTAAGCTCTGCATTATTCTCTCACAAGAGAATTGTACAGAAAATTACAGATCATAGTGTATCAGAGTAGCATGTTCTTAGCAGCCTGAAGCATGTTTATGCTATAACGCATTTTAGCTGTGTGCATTAGCAATATTGCATGACAACTGTTTGACAAAAGTGCAACAATATTGTGTGCAAAATACTTAAATATAGAAATTTGTGCTTGCATAGAACAGGCAAGACTAAATCCTTAAGCAGGAATATCAGTCAAGTAGAAAACAAGAATAAAAAGCTAAGAATTAAGGTGCAGCACTTGGAGAATGAAGAGCAAGAGTTGCAACCATATGGAGCAGCCATGGATATTTTATGATCGTACAATGGAGGAGCTAAACAAGATTTGTTAGCAACGGGAAATTGTTGGCAAAGATACAATATAATAATGAAGTGAGAAGGAGAGGAAAGTCCACCAACCAAAGGAGACCAATCTCTACCAAAGATGCACATAACATGTGAGAAGTATGCATGGTAAACACTCCACCACATACTCTTTCTTTGAATGGAATGTTGAATGAATGCAATAGTAACTTTGAAAAGCATACTTGAGAACAGCTCTATGTTAATGAAGGAGGAATATCATAGCAAAGTATTTGGGAAAGATGGCCAAGGAATTCCCAATCCCATTATGCTTGACAAAAGAAACTGCTTGAGAAAAGTATGTGCAAGTCCAATAAGTTTTGCACTCATTACAAGGTTAGTGGCCATTGGGATTGCAAGTATTTGAAACTACATCCACATCTTCACCCAAAGAACGGCAAAAGCAAGAAAAAGCAGCCACAATGAAGAAGAGAAAAAAAGCTAAGTTGCCAAATCGGCACCTATACAGGCCAATCCCAGGTACGAAATGTCCCGAAATCAGATCATGGCTCGAATTACCTATAGATTCAACCATGAATTTCCCCCACTCAAAATGTTCCCAACTTTCACCTGTTGAATCCAGCCAACTCCAGCGACAATTGTCGCAATTCTAAAGCAAATCTAGAGCATTTTGAACTGCAGACACGATTTCCTAAGGGTTTTTGTTCGTCTTTTTTGCCCCATAAAAGCCCTAAGTCTTATCGTTTTGTTTTTGTTGTGACTTTTATCAGCCACAAGAAGGAAAAAGGACAGCAAACAAGGACATGATTTAAACACTGAGTGTATTTCTGATTTGATTTCTTCAGCAGGTTTCATTCACAGACCTGTTGGCTGTTACTCCTTCACAAAATGAAAATCCTTACGACTTTTAATTCCTTCTCATTTTTTCCACTGTCTTGTTTTTTTCACTTTTGTTTAATTTATTATTTTTTATGGTTTTTTACTTTTTGGATTTCAAATTTTAATTTATTTGAATAAGTTAAAGTTTATTTATTTTTAAAAAAGCATATATTGCCTATTTATTAATATCAACAAATAAATGTTTACTTTATTTATTCATAATATTTATGAAAAATAAATATTCATTATAACATTTAAGTTTGACAAGTTGATATCAAACTAGTATTTTGTATTTTGAAGTTGTTATATTTATGGTAATTTTGTTCAATATACTTATGGTATTCTGAACTTATTTAAGGTTCAATATATATTTATGATTTTTATATGTTTATGTATGGATGTATCCAAGGCCCCTCCAAAAATTAGCGTACCAGCATACCACACCCACATACCCATACCTGTACGCAATTCCGATTCAGCACCTTAGATTTTAATATTGAGCCAATGAACAATAAATTCAAAATTTCTATCCTGACATTCAAGTTCTGACAAATTGATATTGATTCATTAAATTAGTCTAATTGTATTTCAAATTTTAATATTTATGATAGTTTTAGTTAGCATATGCATGATATGTGGTATTCCAAATTTAGTTCTTATTTTCAGGCTGCAAATACGTATACATTATGATTTTTTTATGTTTTTTTGTACGGATGTACCCAAACATACCCAGCCCCCCAAAAACTTTCTGCCATACCGGCATACCATACCCATGTACCCATGCCCAATTATGATTTGACAACTTAGAAAATAAGCCTACAAGAGCACAAGAATTAAGTAGAGAACAGCTCTCAAATATACCTTCATTGCCATCGCAAACAAGTCATGATAAGGGCTTGTTATTTGATTCTTGAATTGAGCACTTGCATGATTTGCAAATAAGAAAAGGTTGAGCTGATTTCACACATATGAGCACCACATAAACTGAGTAGTACTCCAAATGTATCTTCAACTTGTTTTATAATTCTATCTGTTGGTAGAGCATGTAGGGAACTAAAACCACTTATATGGGCAAGCACAAGGGTATTCCAAAAATAATAGATGAATATGGAACAACAAAAACACTTGAGAAAAACATTGAAGGGCAGCCACTGGCATCAAAAGGTTGCATGCTTTCAACTAATATCATTTATATTTAGTCCCACTAATTGTGCATGAAAAGGAGGGAGGAAATGAGAGAAGTGCTCCAAGAGAGCAGGCACCCAAAGCATGAGGGTGGGAAGCAATATCTAGAATTAAAAAAGCATCACAATACTGAGCAACAACTTGGTTGGCGTTTTCCATTGTCATAGCAATCATTTTATTTATAACAAATGAATGGTAAGATGTTGCTATAATATGCAAACAGGAAAATGAAGTACGAGATAGTTTGTTTTGCCATCACTCGGTTCCAACAGCATGCATATGGTCACTCAAGTGATTGTAACATTGATGTATATGACTAAATTTAACACCATACAATTGTTGTAGCATAAAAAAGAACTTCACAATGATTGTCAATAGTTTTCAGCATATATCTAAAATGTATAGCATGCACATAAGAGGCTGAAACTAGAATGACAAGATGAAACATGGATATTTCAGTTGTTCTTAGTACAGAGGTTATGGTTGCAACAAGTCAGTGCCTGATGTTTTATTAAAGCAATGTGACATGCACACATGAAAAGCACTGGCAATGGCAATGCATTGCACAATGTATGTTTCTCCTATAGCAATGAGTTATAGTAGGAAGAATGGGAGTAAATTGAACATGGCAGTCACTAAAGCATGTTATGGGTCTTGTTATTACAAAAAAAGAAAGAAAGAAAGAAATTATATTAATGTACATGAATGATAAAAATAAACGAGACTGGAAGTACAGCAGGTAGACTAGCCACAAAGCAAAAAGAACAAAAATGTGAGAATAGCAAAACGAAGGGGTGAACCTAAAAAGGCTAAACCCCACACTAGTACAATTATTGATAGAAAAGTGGGGGGTGAACCCTGGAAAGTAGTAGAAACAAAAAAAGACCACCCGGGTTGGGAAATAAAACACTCAGATGTTAGTGTTCAGTGCCCCATCGGAGGAGCCAATTATGTTATCCTCCATCATTATCAGAGTCTTAAGAATTTTCATCAGGGAAAGTTTAGGGCTAAGAGGACTGGACTGGAAAATTGTAGGAGGCAACCAATTTCATATAGGACCTCTCCTAACATTCAAAACCCCAGAACTCCCAGTAGTATGAAAAAATGGGTGATGTGAGATTTCCCTTGAGATTTGTGATGTGGAAGAGGGGTGTGAGAGGGTCCTCAATGTGGAAAAGGATAGAGCTACAAACATTAGAGTAAGAGTTAGGGTATCAAGGAGCCTTGGCCATTATAGACAACAGAGATGAGCAATGCCTCATCAATCTATGTCTGTATGTACATCAAATCCAGAGGTTGTTTAATGCCTCTGACATATGTGGCAAGATAGAAGAAGGAAGTAATCAATCTAGTAAATATAGGTCCACCATAGAAAGATGTACCTAAGCCTAGTGACCTTGCAAAGAAAAAGGGCCAAGCACATCCAATCATGATAATGGAAGAAAGTGAATAGAGAGCCACCCAAATCTCTCTAGAGCAATAGTACTCCCCACAAATTTCATGCTAGACTGGATAGCAAAAAATAAAGTGCTCCTCAAACTCCATCATCTAAAGAGAACAAATATGGCACAATATTTCACCATGTAAAATCTGGTGGGTAGATCCCACCACAAAGCTAATCAAAGCACTCTGGCAACTAACCAAGGGGAATCCTCAAACCATGAAACCAAAAATACTGAAGATAGGTGAGTCAAAAAATGTTCCCATCAACAACCTGTAAGAACTGTTCAGCATAAAAAGCTAGTCTGGGGCTGAGAGAATTTAGAGGGGAGGTCCATGTAACCTAGATGTACCAAGAGTAAATGTCTTCTCTGACAGATCTATTGAGCACGTCTTTTTCTAAGAGAAGGTGAGAAGAAGCACATAAGGAGTATTTGAAAGGAAGAAGTTGGTGCAAATAAATGCCAATGGAATGGAAGAGTAGACAGACCTCAAAGAACCAGCAACATGGACACCCAGGGTACCCATAGAGGCAACACCTCCAAGGAACTGAATGCAAAAAAAGGATATCTCCCACAAGACGAAGTAGAACCACCCATGATCCCAACATGTGAATAAACCAAGCAAACCGCAAAGAGGTTGAGCAACAACTTCAACCTGGACAATACTCTGAGGAACTATCTGTTTGCTTCAGATCATATGCTGAAGCATAATTATCTGAACTCTCTCAACTTGAGCCTAGTCATAAGAACCAAAACTTGGGCCCCAAACCTCAAAACCATAAAGTGTCATAGGCTTAATCATTGTGTCAAAGAGGCACATTTTTGAAGTGATATCCTGGATATGTAACTGAAAACATTGGCACTTAAGAACAGAAAGCAAGACATTTCCCTTGCAAAGTTGAGACTGAGAGGCAAGCTGAAATAAGAGAGAGGGACCTACAAACTCAATTCCTAGATAAGTATAATTAGTAGTTACCTCCACTACACCCCTTTTGTAAAAGAAAAGAAACCTGGAAAGAGCATCCTTGGTGGTGTTAAAGACCATAACCTTGGTTTTGTTAAGGTTAACCACAAGTTGGTGAATATCACAAAACTCAAAAAGTATATCGAGGCCATAACAAGCATGTTTAACTGTAACATTTGTAGTTGAGACAGCTCACTTTGTGTCAACCACTATGACATGTTTTGACATTACAGGGAGGTTGTAACATGTATGTTTAGCTCTAAAATATGTAGTTGAGCTAGACTCTTTCAATTAGAGGGAAGAAGGCGATAAAGCATATGGGGAGCCAGCAAAAAGGCTGCATAAAACAGCCATGAGTGAACACCATCCACGGAAAAATCATGATGGAATCACAAAACAACCTGATTGCAGCAACACAAGATGCCGGAACGGCAGAATCTAAGAGAGGTTAGTAAATTAGCTCTTATATAGAAGAAGGTGCAACTACAGGTTTCAAGCATGATTACTTGGGGATGTACACATCCTTAGGAGCCTTCCATGTCAAATGCCGAGGAAGATAGCAAGACTGCCTTCTAACTTGGGTATTTTGCATTAACATGAACAAGCCAAGTCAAATCACTACATTGGGACTGATGAACAACAAGTGAGGAAGACATAGTTTAGTACAAGCACAGAAAAAACAAAGCGTAGGCACATGCAATTAACGGGTTGGGGCCAAGGCCAAAACACCAATGACCACATGATAGACTCTAAGAGGTAGAGAGATCCTTCTACATCTCATAAATATCTAAGATTTTTTAGGAACAAAAGTAATCTAAAAAGGGCAGCTATGATCCATAAGGATTAAGGATAAAGATCAAAATCTATCAACCTCCAAGAACACATCAAAATCAGCAGAGAATTACAGAGCGTTTTCTACAATGACAAAACCACAAGATTCATTAGAATGTGTTAATTTTATTCGCATGACAGTTCCATAAGTGTCAAAGTTGATTTGCTAACAATGGGGTGGTCATATATGTGGCATGGCAGTTTTCCTTCTGCTCTTTCCAGCAGTCTCACCCATTTCGAATATTAAACTCAGTAGTGGGAAAAATTTAATTTTTCTTCTCAATCTAGGTAAGTGGAATCCTTTGGTCTTTTAAGAGGCGTCACAAACAATGCATAAGAGATGGGTTAAGCAATTAGCAGGCAAGAAAGATGGGAGCACAGGAATTGATGTATGTAAGAGTGAGCAACACTGGATAATCAAATTTTCATAGATGATGCCTACTGGGCTCCTTGTAATCTATCCATAGAAGCATTCAAAATAGTGAAGACAACAAAGAGTGTGAGGTGTATGCTTCTTACAGATCTTTGTACTGGACCCTTTGCTAAAGTAAGGTGAGGATGTTTTTGCAATGACACTTCGAGCTGGTTTTCCCCACACTAGGATTTTTCCAGGTTAAAAGATCATGTATCATGCAATTGTTTTAATTCTTCTAGTTTCTCCTGTTCGCAAGCTAAAGCTTAAATTACTTGTTCCAATGCACATTCTGCTACTCTTAAGACAATCTAAAACCACTGCAATTTGAAGTTAATTCAAGTGGCAGCAATATGGGTAAAATAAGATCTGCATTAATTTCTCACAAGCTACGTCACAGGCTTTGCCACATTTCAACCAAAAAGTTGGAAATCCCATGAGCTTAAAGTCATTTTAGTTCAACCTAATATTCGTACATTGAGGGCTTACAGTTTTTCTATTTATAAAAAAACTAAAAAACGGGTTTAATATTAGGTTTTTCTATTTTTTTCTATAATGCCTAGCAAGATGATAGGCGGCCCAACAGCCCAAAGCGAGATGGCAGTGAGCAGGGAAGTGAAGAGAACCATTGGTTTTGATCTCACCACACAACAACCACCCCAAATCATCAAAAAAGTGGTATTAAAGCCCATGTTCCAGCCATCACAGCCAACAATTTATAACTTTATAATGTTTGTGCAAATCTTGGCATTCCTCACAAGCTACAGCCAAAGATTGAACATATAATAAATTCCAATCGTTGAATGTAGCATCATAAAGCCATCACTCTCTTTCTTCATCGACATTTGAACTGTAAGGAGTCATGTCTTGCTTCTGTTTTTTTTGGGGGGGGAGATGCTTTTGCATTTACAAAGCCTGTTTTTTTCCTACTTTGTTTGATTGAATGATAATGTTTTATATGTATTTCAAACTCGGTGAGCATAGAAATTCTATATAAATTGACAACATGATTTAATCATATCTTGATATTTTATTTGATTGTCTAGCACTATTTGATGGAAAATGGCAATAAAATAGTTGAATTAGTACTTTTAAAAATTTGAAGTGACTATTAATCTTTATATATTAAGTTAGATTTAAATTGTTTAATATTGTTTTCTAATAGTTTTAAATTTGTTTAAATTTGAATATTTTAAAATAAAAATACAGATTTATATTTTTCGAATTTTATCTGTTGACGATATTGTTCCAATTTTTTCCTTACCAAACCTGAACACAAACTCAAACCTTGTGAAATAGCTCACAAGTAATATTGTAAGGGAAATTACAAATCATATACATAATTTATTTTAAAATTACCTCAGCCACATGAAAAATTGTTCCATTACTTTTTAGCAAAAAATCAAAAGTAAACTTCGACAAATTGGAGAATTCAAAGAGAACAAAACATGACTAAACAAGACCTACATATATCAAAATACTTCATGAAAGATGAAAAATGTAGCAAATAGATATTTGCATGATAGAAATGTAAACGCATTCAAATGCATATTCACTAAGAAGTGACCTGAAAAAAGGATCCTGCATTTGGCACATGATTTGGTTTGGATCCCTCCTGAAATTTCGGATCAGAGCCCTTTTTGCTAATCTCCTGCTCAAACTTAGTATCTGTTTCCTGCAATGCATCCTCAATTGGCACTGGATCTTGAGTCTGCCTACGACGCTTTGAATCCTGAACCACAACATCGTGAATTCCATCTGTGTTTCCAATGGATGGTCCCTCTAATGTTTGCTTCACATCTCTCTTTGACCTCCCCGAACTGTAGCAAAAATGATAAGAGAGATAATTTTGAATCTGCTTTTTGGCAGTTCTAAGATCAATTTAAATTTGTTTTTTACCAATTTAAAAACCAGTAAACACAGGCAAGAACTCTCATAATCTAAGAAAATAGAAAAATTCCCTAGCATTATTAACCCTCCCTAATGGCACTCCTAGACAGAAACACTGCCCACCAAGATATCACACAAATTTCTAAAGAGTTCCAATACAGTTCAAAGTAACTTATACATTAACCAATCCATACAGCTAAATTACAAACATCTAATGCTAGCAATTTATTAGAAAACATTCTGCAGCTCCTAAGGGAAATATTGGAAAGAAAACCATAAGCAATCAATACAAGGATAGACATATACTTTCAAGAAGGGATGAGAGTAGATATCCCTCGAGAGGGAATTGTAAGTTGGCATATTACAAGAGAATTCATGCAAAATACAAAAGAACTGTGAATGAAAGCTAAAATCTTTCAGGATGGGTTAGCAAAACATATGTCTGTATGATGTAGGAGATATAAAATATAACTTCTATACATAAATCATAAATGCATTGTGGCTTGTAGACTATTTCCATGTATGATTAGACAGGAAATATAGGCATTCCATTCAGCTAAATTACAAACATATAAAGCTTTGGAGTTTATCATAAGTATTGTGTGGCTCCTAAGGGAAAATATTGGAAAGAAAACCACCAAGTCAAATAATCAATATAAGGATAGATGGATATGCTTTCAAAAGGGATGAGATTGGATATCCCTCAAGAGGGAATCACTAATTGGTACATTAAAAGAAAACGCATGCAGAATGGAAAAGAACTATGAGTGAAAGCTAGAACAGTTCAGGATGGGTTAGTAGAACATGTACTTGGATGATAGGGTAGATATAAAATACAACTTTTCATAACTTTTATTATTTATACACAAAAACATTGCAGCTTGTGGATTCTTGCCATGTATGATTATACAGGAGATAAATGCTTGATTGTCTTCTCAATCCAGCCAACACAGAAATATAGAAATATAAATTAAAGTATCCTATTTGACATTTTCGAGAAATCTAGGATTGCGAACATTTTGATTGTGCATATTTTATGCTTCTAGAAGCTTTGATGTGTTATTTAAATAAATTATTAAGCTTAAACAAGATTTTCCCTGCTCAATTATTGTGGGTATGTCTCTATACAGAAAACTTTAAAAGTTTGAAACAATGAGAATAAATTCCAGCTTGATTAACACGGCCAATCACATTCTGCTTTGCTTTGTAGAAAACTCAGTGAATTTCAATTTCAATTTCAAGATAAAAATAAATTATCTCTGTTGGCCATTAATTGAAGAAGTTAGTATGACTAGTATGCAGGAAGTATTTCAAAAATGGCCTACTAACAGAATATTCACAGTTCAATGGACTTGATAAAGGCATTTCCTAGGAAAGCTTAAAATGGTCATATATAAACCAAAGGAGTAAAACAAGCCACCCCAATCAATTCTTAAGGAGAAGAAATTGATACAACATTCCACCTTGTTGGTCACAATTAACAGTCAAGGTCTCAACACACTATTATCCCTAAGCAGGCTAAGGTGACACCTCTCTTGCAGCAGCACAATACCTTACTCGCCTTAAGTGATCTAAGGCTTGTCCATTGGCTCCAACTAGAGTGAGGCTAAGAGCTTATCATACTTTAGTACATGCTAGGCCCACCCAGCTAATAACTAGGAATGCTCTTAATAACAATTCAAAATGAGGCTCCTTGTTTTAATCACAAACCTCGTGTTCATCAAACTCTAAAAGCATACACTCCAGAGACAAAAACCCAAAAAGGATAATCCAGCAATAGCCATATCTTGCAAAAGTAAGAGAGGATATTACAGTTATTACTTCACCAATTGAAAAGCACTCCTTGTCTTATGAAAGTTCGAGTATAGAACAAGCCAAGTAAGTGGACATGAATGAAGGTATTGAAGAACATTAATTCTTCAAACCCCTTTTTCCAACACTAGAAAAAGAAAAGTGGCATCCCTTGCTAAGCATTTGAATAACATCCAGATTCCTCATTCCAGATACATGGCATAAGCTTTACTCAATAACATTAATGCTAAATAGGGTATATATCATCTAACCCACTAATGGTCTGCTCCAATGTATGCCAACAAGAGTAGATATCATCTCATACCCACATTATTTCATCTAACCCACTATAAAGATCTGCTCCTTTTTCATAATGGTGCCTCTGCTATCTGAAAGCACCTTCATCCCTCCTATTTAAATTTATGGGCTTCTAAATTTTACATATTTTTAAATTGAATTTGATACAACATGAACATAAGAAAGCAACAATAAGAAAAAAAATCAAAATATTGCAATGCCCACATCTTCATTCCTATTATGGTAGACATTTACAGTCCTGCTCCTACTCACAAATGAAGTATAACTAAATAATGGTCATACTGTTGACATTTTCAACATCTATATGATCTCAAACCAAGGGTCATTACACTGGAGCACTTTATTGTAACTCAAGATGTCTTAACACAATCACTAGTAGGAAATATTAACCATTCTGTTATCATGCAATCAAGTGTAGAGTTGAAAATTGCATAATTCACACTTTTCACTCTATATTGCACACCCATTTTGATGTGCATCCCCTTAAATATGTTTTAGGACTCACCGAGCCAATTTCTAAGCTTGAAACCCTTCATCAAGGTGTCATACAAGTCAAACATGCATCCCTCAGTTTTTCCCTTCTGTCCATTTCCTGCATTCTACAGACATGTCCACCACCAAAAGTCATGCTTTAAGGCTCTACTACATCTTTAAATGGCTAGTTTGCCAATTAAACATTACAAAAAGGCATAAAGGCCTCTCTTTGAACACTCCCTTGCTTCTCTGAATCACTCTCCAGCAATTCTTACTTTCTCACTCTTACTATGTTTTATTGAACACTCTTGGATTCTCCTGCAACTATTGGCATTCCTCCATTGAGTTCCCTGCTATTCCAATCCTCCATAGCCATTTCCTTACCAAAATTCTGCTAAAATCTCCTCCCGTAGCCATGGTACCTTGTTGAATCTATCTCCTACTTTCCTCCATTAACACAAAGCACATATACACACTAGCTATCCTCTCTAGGCTTTTTTCTGCAATTCTTGAGCACCCACCATCACTCAAAACCAGCACCTAGGAGATCCACACTACCATTGCTATCCATTTTAAGGCTGAATATGCCCTCCTGGAGAGCTGACTGAGTTTGTCTCAAGAATAAACATCGCCATTTTTTGTGTCATTCAGAACTTTTGTTAGCAGTATCTCCTCAAAGATTGTCTGGTTCTGAAGTCTGCAATCACCATGAGGATCAGCACATTTAGGCAAGCAACCTCGGCAAATTACCATACTTCACAGGGTCACTACCATCTGCTGGAGGTCAAGAGTGCAACCCAAAGGTTGGAGGACCATGAGTTTCATAGTCAGAGGTGTAACCTGCAGGGAAAAACCACTGACAGAAAAAGTTTCAGGCAGAGGTCATGAGCATAACCTTCGAGGTCACAAGTGCAACTTCCAGGTGACTAGCTGATGCATTTTCTAGACTCCAAAATCAGTTCTTTTGAGAGTTTGCCGGTCAACTTTCCAGCCTTCTACACCCTCTCCCAATCATCTATCTTCACCAAACTTTGAATTAGGGACACCTTCTCAACTCCTTTCTTTGTTTGATAACAGTTACAGATTCATTCCAGCTCTGTGTTATTTACTTAGCATACAGATCTGATATATTTGTTATCCTAGAATTACTACTCTGACTAGGCTAGAACATCGAAAAAGAAATTAAAACACTAAACAAGCTTTTTATTTTCCTTTCAGAAAGAAACTATGAAATTTGAAAACATACCACCACCAAACTTTAGCAAAGACCTCATAATCCTATCATTTAGGCCTAAGGCGAGAACTTATTTTTGTAGTAGGGCACTTGAACAATTTCAGTGTGCAGGTTCATTTCCATTGAAAAATTGTAGAGAAACTTTAATGTCGGGAGGATCAACCATTCCTTTAATATTTTCCATTATAGGGTTTTTCCTTTACAATATGGAGTATCATTAGGCTCTTTCTCAAAATTTTAAGATGCTCCTAAAAAAATTTAGATTTTTTGTTTCAGTACAGGTTGAGAATTAACCAAACCTGTGCAAGGTTTGGCCAAATTTGGTACTATAATGAAGTACAGGACATGCACACAATACCGCCATGAAGTTCAGACATGTACAAGCACCTATGAATGCTTGCTGGCATATCCTGAAGTCTCCTCAAAGACTGAGATTGATCTAACAATATTTTGAGCTAATGTTCGAGCATAAAAATGGATAGACTATTGTCAAAAGAGTTGCAGGGAATACACAAACAAAAACCTTTTAAGTGCTTATCTCTTTTTCTCATCTTGCAATAGCTCACACGAATTTTGGACCAGTCTAGGCTTGACAGTTTAGAGTGCTTATTCTAGACTACTTACAGACATTCTCAATGTTATTTGTTCTTGAATTCCGTTACAAACATGCTTCATCTTCTTTCCTGCTTTGCCTAATATTTTGGTTTTACACCAATTCAAATGTTTTGAGTTATCCCAGGGCTCTCATAAATGTTTAAGCTTCTCCCTCTGTATGGACTATCTCATCGTGCTTGTTACTGCAACGCAGTTTCACTTTTATGTTCAGTTACACCTCTTTAAAGAAGTTTCAGAAGAGTTTCTGCGCACATCAACAACTTTTTCCAGTCGAGAATTTAAGCTATCTTCTTTCGACTATTTCTTAAACTCAAATAATAACAAATATATCTGCAAGGTAACTCCAGCTGTAGAAAGTTCCCCCGCAACATGATGCAAATTAGATGCTATCACAGTAATCAAGAGAAAACTTGGTAAATTATTCTGATATCTATTTCCATGATATCCTCTGCCGCTAGTTTTTACAGCAAGAAAATATAGTGAAATTTGGATATAGAGAATATCGAACCCTGATATAGACCTCTCAAGATTTGGGGATCCAACAAATACTCAAACTTGCCATATGGTTTTGCTAGTAATTAACAATTGAAAGATAATGACAGATAAAATTTTACCTAAAATCCACTGAAAAGATCATTTCCAACTCATGATGCAAATAGATAAATGCATGTTAGATTTTTTTTAATTTACGTTTGTAACTTTGGGCAAGAGGCTCGTTCTTCCGCCAAAGATATGATGATTTCTCAGATGTATCCGACTCGAGGGGAATGACATTTTTTAAAAGTTTGTAGGAGGGAGATTTCATTTTGGGATTTAAACACCACAACTCCCAAACCAACCACATTTACACTTCAATTGTTGTTAGATCTACATCGCTGTGGATAACTGGGAAACAGCGTTTAAAATAAAACCCCAAATTTCAGGTACCTCAATGAACGCTTTGAGAGAATGTGAAGGTGAAGGTAAAGGTGAAGGAATTCTTCTGTAATGCATCAATAATAAAGAGGAGATAACAGAATTTGGATGCGTTAACCTGGAGTGGAGATAAGTGCCCTTGGCATCTCCGAGCTTTGGCTGAAAGCGTTTCCCCTCCATTATCTCACATCCGCATGAATAAATTATGTCTCCTTATCAAGGATAGGATCGTCTTTACGTTGAATAAAACAGAGTACCTCCTGGATTGAGCCGATTTTACGGAATGAACAACTTAGGGCTTTTCGGATCCCAAATGCCTCTCAAATATCAAATACTAGTAACTCCTTGCCTTGTACTTACACTTTCACTCTCTTGCAATGCCAAGCCTGGACCACTTACGGCACTCGTGTATTTTATTTTTATTTGTTATTTTTATTTTTTAAAATTTAAATAATATATTTTATTAGTTGTAATGAACGTGTGGATGGAGATTTGTTCATTAAAAATAAACACATTGAAATTTTGTTGAGTTTGTATTTTGTATATGACGGACTTAATATTTTCAAATATAAGGGTGTGAATTAAATTTATAAATAAATATTATTTTTTAAATGAATTTATGACAAGATATATTTTAGATTATTTAAGAGGTTTGAGTTCTTTTTATGTTTAAAGTATAGAAAAGATATTTGTTTATAAAATTGTCTTTTTAACAACTTTCTAAATAATGCTCTATTTGGATTGAGATTATTATAAATGTGTCAGGGATAGCATAATATCGATTATTATTTCTGATATATAGAATATCAAAGTTATGATTTTTTTTCACATAGAAAGTGAACTTCTAAAAGACCATAACAATGGGTGCATTAGTGATAGAGAAATTGGAGATTGGGGAACTACAATCTCAACTCTTAAGAGGTACATTGGAATCGCCAATGGTAATCAATAAGAGGTAAGAGTGAGTTTGTTAATAAGGAATATAGATGTGCATCAATTAAAAGTGCTTTCTTGTATAGAGAAGAGTAGTTTTTCTTATAAAGTGAAATAATTTTACCAATTGAATGATATTTTTCGACACAAAACAACATTTCTAAAAATGAATTTTTTAGGTTTTACTCGCATGAAAAAACCCTATTAGCTAATTAGGTCACAATAATGTGTTATTATTCAAATGAGACTTATTATCATTGATTGAAAAATAATCTTTCATGAGTACATTGAATTTTTTTGAAAAAAGGTATAAAATAAGTGAAAACATAATTTTATATACCCTTCATTTTATTCATTAGAATCAAGTAAATTTAATCGATTTCATTTAAGAAAAAAATAGGCTCCTCTTAATTTTTCTACTTTTGAAAGGTAAAGAATCATAAAAAAAGTCATTGATCAACAAGCACACAAATCCATATCAATAAAAAACCTACTCAAAATCTAATTACTTGTCACAAGTTGCCAAGAATGATGAAGAATTTTCATCAATTGTGGGCAATCCAATGACATAAAAGGAAGTTCATTGTAGCAAGTGGTAAGTAGCACAAACAAGCAAGTGCAACTACCATAAAAGTGTCACCAAATTATTCAGTTATCACACTTAAATAAGTAAGAAAATTGAGCCTATTATTTATTAATTTATAAATTTGGAATCTAAACCCTTATTCATTTAATGTAATCCTCGTCATAAATAAATGTAATGTTTGTCACAAACAATTCTAGCATTTAGTTAATTTGTTGGCATTTAATTATTTCCTAGTGAATTATTGGGCCCGAAATCCCACAAGGAAAGTGCATCCCAATGATATAACTTGGTAGAAACATGCTTTCACTATCACACCCTACATATCATGTGCCAAATCAACTCTTAAAAACAACTTATGATCCACCCATATTTTTAATGAGCTTTTTCCTAAACATTTTGAGAAGCAATCAACTATATGTAGTAAAGCTAGCACAAGTGGTGGAAGGTAGCTTATGCTTGGCATCCATATTTTATAAATCTAAAAGAGTGAAAGAATGAATTTACATCTAACCTAATCGTTGTATTGTTGTGTCTGTCAAGTAAGTAAAAAAAGGCAATTCAAATCAACTTAATGGTCTTGCACCTCTCTTGTATTTTCTAAACCATTAATTTCTAATTGTACCAATACCTTCACAAATTATTTCTCATATAAGGAACACCTTTAGCATAATTAATTATATATTGATAACAATGACTAAAGGCATCACTAAATAGCCAATAGATACATATATAAATTATCTTGTTGGCCTAACACTACACATGATAATTTTGCCAAAAAACATAAATATAGCTCTCTCACCTAATCACTACATTTTTTTAGCAAAGATATCATATTTAAAAGGCTATTTATATAGATGCCTAACAACTACTCAATAGTATTTTTAGTTGCTATAATTTTAGAGATTTTATATTAATCTATTAAAAAAAACTTTGAATATATCATAATTTATTGATATGGATGATTATTTGTAAAGATGTCAAACTTAGATAAGGTGAGCATTAACCACGAGAAGAAGAATTTTAAAATGTTATATTAAAGATTCTATCTCTTTAGTAGCATTATAGTTGTTTCAAATAATTGATAGATTATGTTAAAATGCACCATTTTTTTAAAACTTAAAAATATATGGACTTGTTTATTTTTACATAATGCATATTGCTAGATCTTCATCGTCACTTATTGAATGTAGTTAAATATTTAATGCTCATTTATTATTACAATCCACTTATATACAAATGCAATGTCTTGTGTATAATACAAATATTGGCTATAAAACAATTGACCAAGACATCCAAAAACTAAGCATGACATGTATTATAACAACATGAAATTACATAAAATGTCATGTCTATACCCTACAGGCAATCATATTAATAAATTATATTATGGTTAGGTGCATGAATATAGCATCATATTAATATATTTATTTACATAGTTATAATTACATGCACACAAATGAAAGAGAAATTCCATTTTAAGTACTAAGACCACCAAATTACTTCAATAACATGTTGATTTATTATAACTAGATACATGCAAAACAAACACATGTTAGATGTTTTACTCATGGATCAACTTAGACAAGGACCACAATCACTGCTCTTTAATTTTACTATTGTTAACATAAATTTCCTTTTCTATCTTAGAGTAACGCTCAAATGAGAATGATGGTGATATTCTCAATGAGTTGAGAGATTTAACTTGAGAGGATTGCAAAGAATGTCAAATTTAACCTCTCTACATCACCAATATATATTGTGGCCCTTTCCAACATTATCCTTTATGATTTTTATATGGTTAAAGCTTGTGTCTTTTGACAAGAATTTGTATATGATTATCCCTTTTAATAGATATAACAAAGATATACCTTAGAGTATTAACATCTGATGACACACTCACATATTACCAAATTTCATGCACATTCTGATAGCCTTTTTGATTGAGTACCTTGATGATATATTATATTCTTTACAATACCAATTGCATCATTAACCAAGCCAACATCCATAGATAAGTTGTACACCAATATGATGCATTAGTTGACTCATCTAAGTGTAGCCTCACATGTTTCTATGCACTAAAATAGTAACTATTAATTATTACGCCCTTAATCCTATAATGTGCATAGGTTGTGTTGATGGTCAATTTAACACAACAATGTTAAACAAAATATTTCTACCCTATTTCTCCTTAAAAAGATAGACAACCTAAATCAACCTATCTTCCAAGGTCTTTGTAGTTAGTTCTCAACTGTGTTGATGTGGTTCAGTGGCCTATGCAACCGTAATGTTCAAGGGGCCTGGTGGTAAAAGGGATACAAACTGCATTTTACAAATTAATCTACATTTGGGGGGTGTAAATAAATATCAAAAGATAAGTCAGAGCACAGGATAGCAAAAGATGAATGCAAATTTCCTTCAATTCAGACATACAAACTTCATAATGAGCATTGTTTCCAAACAACTAAACCATAAAATGATACAATCTATAGCATAATATATACCATTGAATTCATTCATAGTGCAAATTCAAGACATATAGATCATTCACCATTCATAAACTTCAAAATTAACAAGAACATACCATCAGCTCATCATTAAAATTCATAGATCAATGAACACAAAAAACTTCATTCACAGATAACTCAATGAAAATAGCCTCAAATTCAGAATCTTCTATTGATTTTCACCAAATAAGAGACATTTATGCACAACTTCCACTGGCATACGAATGACTATTGTTCATTGACATCATCATTAAGACTAGACCTTGAAAATAACATAACATTGTATTGAAAATTGTAAAGTATTTAAGTGTCTTTGCATAAAGCTGTAAAAAGAGTTTTTGAAACTATAAAAATATCTAACTTTCTCCTTAGGCTGCTAATCCTTCTTCAATTAGCCGACCTTTACAATATGGAGAGAAAAATTATATATAGACCAGCCCTAACACTAATTTCTCCAGTCAAAAATTAAGATCCACAAATTTAGGGAACCGCTAGAGCTGCTTGAGATGACTGCCTTGTTGATCTTTAGTTAGCTTGTTGATGACTCTGTTGTCAAAATCTGATGCACAAAGAGGGAAGGTAGAACTGTTGGGAATCTTTAGTTAAATTCATGTCATGATCCTACAAAATAGGAGAGAAAGAGAGAGAGAGTTGTCCATCAGGAACTGAACATTCCACTGCCACTTTATTCTTGTGTTTTATGCTCAAGCATGTACTCATCATAACTGGTAAACACTTGTTGGAGCATATCTTCATTTGGCCCGTCCACCCAGTTGTCTGCAAACTTTATTCTTTTCAATTTCGCATAAGCAAACTCTTGCATATCTCCAAGTTTAATAAGTTCCCTTCTAGCAGCCTTTATCTCCTCCTTGATATCCATTAGTCTATCAATCAACAAGTCATCCCCATCATCCCCCTTGTGCATTGCCTCCTCAAACCTACTATTCCATTTTTCTTTAAGTTTTTCAAAAGGGAGGCCATCTTTCAGGGGAATGTCTTCATTTACAAGCATGGAAATGACTACTCCCAACTCCTCAACTCGCTCATTCAAATCCTTGGCAGCCTCTTGTACCTCAATCCTATGATAAAAAATGATTGAGGACCGGAACCTAATAATATTGAAGGTCTTTTCCATAAATTTTGCATTATCCTCCTCAAGGATGGACTACTTCGACAAAGTTTGTCTTGACAATTTATTGATGTCCTTCAACTTCTTTGTATATTCTCTATATTTTTCCTCTTGTGTGCCAAGATCCTCAGCATGTGAATTCATGTCACCAACCAACTCCAATGCATCATCACGGGCTTTGTAACTTTGAACAAGCAACTCCTCCACCTCATGATTCAATCTATCAACCCATCTATCTAACAACCCCACCTTGTTCCTCATCACTACAAGGTCATCAGCCTCCTTACTTAACAAAACGGGTGTTGTACGAGCAGCAAATTGTACATAAACAAGAGACGAAAGGTCCTTTAAGAACCTATGTAATTGATCTAATTGATCCTTGAGCTCATCCTTCCTTTTCTTGTCCTTGACCATCCTTGACTTGGTAGAAGATGCCACAATGTCAATTAAATCCATCTGCCAGTTTCTTGTAGGCCTTCCCAAGTTCACAGTCCCTAGCTGATAATCACTTAGTTGGATCTCTGATCTATCCTTATCTACCATGGGAATGGCACATTCAGCCACAATTTCCCCAACATCTGTCAGCCTAGTGGAATGAAGGACCCTAGCCTTTTTCTTAGGCCTCTCCTTCTCAATCTCCTTCATCATGTCATCCCAATTCAAAGGTTGGGGTTGCACTACTTGTTTCTTTTCTAGGTTGAGCTTCAACCATATTGGGGCAGCAGGAGTAGCAACCACTTGTTGTGAGGAAGAAGCAATGGTACAGGAGAGAGGTTGTTGAATGGTTTCCTTAGGTTGAGAATCAACCTCTTGTTGTTGCTCCTTTTTTGCAGCTTCTTTTGCAAGCTTTTCAGTTTCAGCCTTCTCCCTTTCCTCCTCTAATCTCCTCTGCTCATACATTTCATCTCTTTGCTTCTCTAATTCCTTGACTTTATCCCACATTTTTTCTACCTCTTGTTGATGCTTAGCTTGTTCTTTTGCTTATAACTTCTTCAACAAGAGCTCCTCTTCATCCTTCTTTCTTCGGGCTTCTTCTATAGCCTTAAACTTGGCTTCAAGGGCTTCTCTCTCCCTTCTTTGCCGAGCCTTTTCTTCTTCCAACTCATGGATTTTTTGCAAAAGAGCCAACTTATCTCTTTCCTCCTTGAATTTTAGTTTTGTTTCCTTTTGTTGCTGCAGGAGATCTTCCTTCTCCTTTTGTTGTCTTGCAAGTTCTTATGCTTTGGCCTTAGCCTCTAATTCTTGTTGTTTGGCCAATGCGTTAGCTTGTGATTTGGCATCTGCTTCTCTCTTGGCATCTTCAAACAATTTCCATTGATCCTCTTCAATCAAAACATATTCTTCCTCAACATTTCCAATAATCTCTGCAAACATAGCTTTGGCAGGCTCATCATCTAACTGTGTGACCTCTGAATTGGAATTAATGTCATGAATTTCAACCTCTATTTCCTTTTGTTTATCCTTTTCAGCCTGATCATGAAGGCTTCCTTGAGGTACCTCTCCAATGGACTCTTCTAGAAGGAGAGGCTGAGATGAAATTCCTTCACCAGTAGTAGTAGCTTCTTCCCCTTGTGGCTCATGAGATTCTAGGGCAGGTATTTCTGGATTAGCTTCTCCTCTAGAGCTAGGAGGGAGATATTCTAATTGCTCTTAAGGAGCTATTCTTCTCTTTGTTATTTTGTATCCTTGGGTCCCTTAGGCTTTCCTCTTCTTTGAATTTTGAGCCTTTGGATCCTTTATTCTCATTACTACCCATTGGATACTCCTATCCATGACTATCCTAGAAATCTGATTAATATCAATAAATTCTTCCTCATCCCAATTGATGGGGTCCAAGTTCTTGGTACCAATGCTCTCTAGCTCATAGTCGAGATCCAAAACCACACCATCATCAGATAGTGTCTCAGGAATGTCCTCTTTTACTCCAAATTCAATCATTGATGGAATAGGAAGCCTTTCATAGCTTCTCTTTCTAACATCATACTCATCTTGCAAGTCCATCCAAAAATCTTCCAATATATTAAAATGCTTCTCAAAAATAGTAGGAAGCAAATCATTCATCTTATGTTTTGGATCAAAATGCTTCCAGGATGTATACAATCCCAACCTTAAGTGACTCAACTCCTCACATACTGCCTTTGCAGCCACAAGATGAGCACAACTGTATTCCCCCAACTTCATAGGAAACTTGTGGCATCCTGTTTTATGTTTTCCTGCAAACTTAGCATTAACTGCCAAGGCCTGATATATGAATTCCATGAGGACAATCCTATCATTGTAACATCTTGGGAGTAGGTAAGGATGTCCATCAAATCCTGCCAATCGAAAGTAAGAGAACTTGGGGTATTGGATATACCAACGTCCCCATTCAACAATAAAAGCCATCGCATCTCTGCTCAACCTGTATCCTACATCTCTAGTCAATTGGTTAATGATGACATAAAGGAATGCATCATTAACTCTTATATAATGCAGCTCTGATGTTTGCAAGGTTAATTGGTCATAATGCTCCCATGCCTTCTTTTGTCCAATAGCTTCTCCTAATGTTCCTACTACATTCAATCTAGGAAATATACCCATCCTTGCAACAACATATACAACATATGAAGTCATGAAGAAGGTCTTTGTTTGATTCACCTTGATCATTTGATTGTGCAGACTGTCCAACAAGATCATTGCCCAATCAAATTGTTGCTTTCCATCCAAAATTGCCTCAATAAAAGGAAACATCCACTCCTTGAAGCATGTAGAATCTCTTTTCCCAAATACCCTAGACAACATCATGATCAAGTCATCAATATCCTTTTTGAAATCTCCCCTCTTAGGTTGATCTAGCACTTTAGTTGGAGAATTCTTTTCAACCTTTAATCCTTCTTGTTCATGTGAGACCTATTGGTTTCTTTATGCTTGTTGAACAACTACAATGCCTCTGCCTCATTTAGCAACTTATGATTCTTAGGAGTAGGTGCATTGAACATAAATTTCATCATTTGTGGTGAGAGATCAATGATTGCATTGCCTTGAATGTCCACACATTGCCTTGTTGCAGGGTTGTAAGCCCTTGTTGTTGTAATTATAAGCTCCGGGCACTAGACTGATAATGGGAAAATAGTCACATGTGCTAGCCCAGATTGGGCTATCCTCAAAGTTCTCCCAATTATATCTTCAGAGAAAATGTCTGTCGACAAATCCTCATAGTTGAATGGGCCTAGATTTGTATCGATGATATAAACCCAATCTGATTCTATCTTGCTTGCAGTGAGAGTAGCACTCTTGTGCTTGCATCTCAAGGTATAGGGCAACTGCTCCACCTTTATCTTCTTAGGCATGACTTTCCTTGAACTCTCTGCAACCTGGCCCTCCACTTGTGAAACTTCTCCAGACGCTCCTAACATTGCTTATTCCTGCAAAACAATCCTGGATTAAACCAATAGAAAGCATGAAAATCAACATTAAAAGATTACCTTTGAGATTGCCATATCCTTCCCTAGGTAGCCTCTCATACTTAGTGAAATTTGAAACTTATCAGAGGCAAAACCAGGAAGAGATTAGGATGGTGGCTTCTGAAAAAGGAAGGATCAAGATTGGGGTCAGTATCAGAATTGGAACCAGGATCAGAACGGGAACCAAACTTGGAACCATTCAATAGTTCCAAGTTTGTTTTCCATTTTGGTTCCGCTTCCGCCAAAGGAAAAGGACGTGGAAGCAAGGCAAAACCCTATTAGGAGTGGGATCAAAGTTAGACCAAAAATCTTACGTACATGTTCATGAGTTGAGTTCATTCTCGGCTCCACTTCTGCCACTTTATTACTAAACACGAAGCAAATTTAGCCAACACTTATAAAGACTTAGGACGAGGTCACCGGAAGGCTTAAAGGGACTTAAAATAAAGGTGCAACCTCATTGTTGATAGAATAGGGGTAGGATCGAACCACCTAGGGAACAATATTGCAAAGAGATGGTGTACAAACCCTAGTTTGCACAACCCTTTAACTCAGGAAATTAGGGCATCAAAAAACCCGACATGAAAACCATTGGATCGACATGAGAATAGGATTGGAACGGTCATCCAATAAATTTCAAACCTTTTAAAGCACATGTGATCCTTCAAAAATGAAGCCCTAAGCGAAAACTAGGGCACGATGATACAAATACCACCAAAACAGGAAAACAACAATAGACCGACAAAAACAAATGACAAATGACAAAAAGCAAACAAGAAACAAAAGGAAAAACAAAACAAAAACTGAAAGAGCAAGCGAAACACAAACACAAACAAGCGAAGATTCATGAGAGAGGTCCTGTGAACGCGCAACAAACACCATGAACAGGAAATGGGAAAATAAACAAAACGAAACGGGGCAAAGACTCACCTACCTCAGAATGCTACTAAACAAGATGAAACTCGATCTGAATCCACTTGTAGATGTTTTCCCTTGACCAAATCGTGCTCCTCTTTCACGCTTTCTCAGCTTTGGTTTGCTAAAAAAACTTAGGAAATAATAATAATGAGCCAATTAACCTTGATTAAAGTTTAAAAGGCATTTTGTGCGTGTGAGGAGGCTATAATTAATGCAATAAATGTGGTTGGTTAGGCGCAAAATCGAAATGGGACAAGTACACAATGTCTACATACATTAGAGGTAAAACAAAAGCGGAGTTGAAATGGAATCAGGAACTTGATGTAAGCTCCACATTCCATTTTGGTTCTGGTTCTAGCCCTACGGCAAGAAAAATGACAATAAAGGAACGGGGGTGGAATCAGAGTCAAAACCAGATTCAAAACTTTTCTCAAAGTTCCAAAGTTTGATTTTGTTTCCGGTTCCGCTCCCGCCAAAGGAATGAACACCGAGATGAGAAAAGGAAAACAAAAGGAAATGGGACCAAAATAAAACCCATCCCAAGCAAGACACAAATAGGGACAAAAACACAAAGCAAACGAGTGGGAGCGGGATTGGAACCAAAACCAGATCCAAAGCTTTTTGCAAAGTTCCAATTTTAGTTTTGATTCCAATTTCGCTTCCACCAAGGGGAAAAGAAACCACAAGCAAACAAAAGACAACTCAAGGGAGAAATGAACCCAAGAGTGCAAGGCAAAACAAATAGACAAATAAAAACAAACAAGACAAGAACGGGGTCGGGACCGGAACTAAATCCGGACTTGGAACCTTCACAAAGTTCTGAGTCCAGTTTCCATTCCAGCTCCGCTTCCGCCAGACAAAAAAGAACAAGGACTTAGGAGGAAAAAGAAGAACTCCTAAGACCCTAACAAAAACACCAAGGACAAACAAAACACAAGGGGGACCCATTTTGACCAAAAATAAAATGGGGTGGTTATGCAAGGCATAATAGGTTGTAAGCAACTTATGGTTACCTTAACACTTAATTCAGTTATATGATCATTATTATATTCTTAATTAGATATTTAGGTCATCCTAATTGTTATATGTAGGTATCTAAGTCACTTTGGTTACATCCAAGGCATAAGCAAGGTATATATAAGAGCTAATGGTTAATTTATTATCATTGTATTGCAATTTGTGTTAATGGAGACTTTTGGAGGTTTTACCCCTCAAACTCACTTATTATTCTAAATTATTATCAAGTAATTGTAGAATGTTTTCTCATTTGTGCAATTTATTTTATTATAATTGGTATCAAAGCATGATCTTGGCAATAGGAAGACAAGAAACAAGGTGAGTTTTTTTCAATTTTGAAGGTTATTTTGGGAAGCACATACTTATCTCATTTCAGTAATTTTTTTCTAACTTTTTAAATATCTTTCAAGGCCATATTGAATTTTCTATAGTCTATATTTAAGAGCATTTGGAGTAGAATTCAAGGCGTCATTATAGAATTAGGGTTTCCACTAAATTCACTCTCACGACAACAAATCAACAAAAAATAATAATTATAGAGTTTTGAACAAGGGAAAACTTATTCACTTGTAGTCTTCAATTTTTTTTAAATAAGTTATTGTAAACTTAGGGTTTCCACAAGGACACAAATCAACAAATTTCTTATATATTTTTTTATCAAGGCACAACCTAGGCCCAAGTAAATTACAATAAAAAATTAGATTATTTATATTTGCTTTAGGTAATTTATTATAAAATTATTTGTTCCCATCATGGTGGAGCCTACAAAAAGGGACAAATAATTTTTTTATCACACCTAGAAAATCTCCATCCTTATTGTTGAGATTACACCTTTTGATGGGAGTCATTTATTGTTGAGATTACACATTTGAATGGGAACTTTTATTGTTGTGAATGTACTTTTGAAGTAGATTCATTCAATGATGTGATGTTATGTTTATCCGTATGGTTAATTGGAAGATATAACTTTACTTTGAATTACTTAAGTAGAAGTGTCATAATAAACTTAAGAAGTTATAGGTTATTCCTGGAGTTAAGGTTACTCCATGGAATAATGGGATAGCCTATGCCTAGGTTATGAGTGGTCAATACAAATTGAGCTAGGAAGGTGGGCAAAGTATATGACATCCACTCTAAACTTAGGGTGGTGAATACTTTGGCCAAAGTAGTGTAAGTTGCCATTGTTTACACCGTTAGTTCACTATGATTTGAGTTTACATACTAGGCAGGGAATGCCATATGGGTAGGTTGTAGTCAGTGTGTGAAAAATCTAGATATTTAGGACACAACACCAAGCTCAGGGAAGGTCATTATTATTATGAGGATACCAAACCACTCTCTTCATCAAAGGGAGGGAAATCTTACCAGTTAGGTAGATGTGTGTTGGACTGCAGTGAGTCCATGGTTGGCAAAAAATCGCTTGAGTGATGCTTCTCCTCATCAGTAGGCAACCAAGATTTGGAGGGCACCTAGACCATTTGTATACCTAGTGCTAGTGAGCTCATAGAAGTTATGTAAGTATTTATGAATCCATTCCAATGGAAAAAGTGTAAAAGATAAATGTTATCATGTATTTAGGATCTATAAAATCTATACATTAGAAAGTTGTAATACTTTGATATAATGCAATGGGAAAGTTTGGAAAGATATTTATTTCAAATGTGTGTTATATTCTTATTTATGAAAGGAAAGATTTTATATCTTAAGTTGTTGTCATCATATTATATTTACTTGAGGTTAAAACATAGGAAAGTTACTATGTAGAACAATGGGTATGTTACACACACAATAAAAATTGGGGAGAAGATGATACTTCTAAGGGACATGATGTCATAACCCACTTTTTAAACTCTATTATTTAGAATGATTAATTGAATTTTGATAATGATTAAGTTATAAAATAATGATAATAATTTATAAAAAATGTTCTTTGTTAGTTTAATTTGATAAGTAATATTTATTAAAAAAGATTTATTTTTTAAGAATGATTAATTTAGTTTAGATTTATAAATTTATTTTACATATGGTTATTAAATTGATTTCATTATTCAAAACATGTATAGTGGATTAATATATTAGAATTAATTCCATTAGAAGATTATAAGCAAATTATTCATATTGCATAAGTATTAGATTAAGATATTGAAATAATAAATTGTAAATAAAGCAATTTGAACCATGTACATATCAATTTATATTATTGAAATGTATAGAGTGTTTCGTTTAATTAATTTATTAACTTGAAATAAAAATAAGAATATTAATGGATGAATATATTTTTAATCAATAGTATAACATTTGAATGGGGCGATGGGTCTAGCTTGATCGGCTAAAGCATCCTGTTGTAGACAAGAGGTCATGAGGTCTAATCTCCCCACCATCCTCGTGGTACCAGAGGGTGTGTTGTGCCAGCGCCACGTGAAAATTTTTTATCAAGTGCACTGCAATTTATAGGGGGATGGATACCCAACCGATTCTTGCAGTCTAAAAAAACAACAATAGTATAACATTTGAAAAAATAAAAAATTATAAATTTAAATTTTACTACAGAACTTATTATATTTGTTTTAATATTTTGTTTGAGTATATTTTGGTGAAGACTATGACACTTAGCATATTAGTCTATGGAAACTATTAATGAGGAGTTACATATTGATATTCATAGTATATATATGACAAAAATAAATAATAGAAAGTTACAAAATAAATTTTATGACAAATTTGTTTAAAAAAAAATCTTTTCAATAGTTATTTTTTTATTTTTTTTAACAAATTAACCCCTAACATCTATAGAATGCTTGTATGCATTTGGAGGGGGTTGAAAGTTATCCTTTTAAGATCTTTGTTGTTTGGTAGAAAGAAGAATTCATTGGATTTCTATTTGTTGATTCATATAGAAGATCTCTTAGGTGGAAACATTTCCATCAAATATTGGAAATTTCAAGTAATGAGTGTTTGATTATTATAATTTCATTTTATGAGTAATTTTTATCTTCTAATTCTAAGATTTTTATTTTTTTTCTTATGTTCCCTTGATTTTCTATTTTGTTTTACTTGAGCAATTTGATGTTTTGAGATAGAGGACAAAATTGATTTGATAATAACTTTTATTTTTATATATTGGTTGACTATGGATATGTTATTCTTCATTGCATAATAAAAAAAAACCTCTTTAAATATTATCTTTCAATTTTGTGTTAATAATTTTACATGATTAAATGAAGGGATTATTTTACTTGTTTATTCACAATTTGAGATAGTGGATGGATTTGACTAGATCATAAATTTTATTTTATGATATGGGTTGGCCTAATTTTTGGATATGTTATTTATAAATACATACTAGAAAAATTCTTTTAATGTTGATGATTGATCACAGACTATGATTTGAAACGTTGATGTAAAAACTTGCAACAGTTATTCCATAAATCTTGCTCACACCTTTTAAATATTATTGTTCAATTTTATGTGTATAATTTTATATGATTAAATGTAGGGGATTGTTTTATTTGAGCAATCATAGTTTTGAGATAGTGGACAAAATTGATTTAGTGATAACGTTTATTCTAACATTTTGTTTGGTCTAGTTTTTGGATATATTATCCTTCACCACATAATAGAAAAACATTTTAAATATTTTTGTCCAATTTTGTGTTTAATTTTATATGATTAAATCTAGACGGCTAGTTCACTCGAGCAATTCACAATTTTGAGATAGTAGGTGAATTTGTTTTGCTCATAACTTTTATTTTAATATTTGGGTTGACCTAATTTTTGGATATGTTATTTTTACTACATATAATAAAAATTATTTAAATATTATTTTTATAATTTTATATGAATAAATCTAGTGGATTGTTTTACTAAAGCAATACACGATTTTGAGATAGTGGATGAAACTATTTTTTGTCATAACTTTTAATTTAACATTTGGATTAGCCTAATTTTTTAATATGTTCTTACCAACTAGTTGAAAAACTCTTTAATTATTATATTTAAATATTTTATTTATATTTTCTATGATTAAAATTAGTTTACTATTTTATTACTATTTGTGATTATCTGTCATGTAGACTTCCATACCTTTTTGTCTATACTATCTTTAAAATTTTGTAAAATTAATTATAGATTGTAGGTTTGAAACTATAAATAATCTGACGAAAATAAATAGTAACTCATTTTCACATAAATATAGAAATGAAATAAAACATGTTAAATATATACAAATGACATATTACATCTCACATGTAAAAGTGTCTAATACAAAGTATTAAGTACAAGAAATAAGGTACACCGTCACATGAATTAATATCTAGTCAAGTATTATAGAGAACAAGATGTAATTTGTGCAAGAATATGACTTAGGCTAACATGCCCATTTGGTCAAAAAATACATGTAAAGATGTAAAATAACATAATCACTAGAGTCTTTGACTACCACTAACCACAACGATCATCCGCAAACCAAGAGACAAGAACATGGCTCAAGCACATTTTTTCCCAACCATGAAGCTTACGCTTCCCCATAATTCTTCCTAACACCAAGAATACCAGACCCTACATGAGAAACCTAGCAACTTGAAAACGGTTGGTAGGATGGAATCTGATGCAACCTGATATATCTACATGCATTTCACAAATGAACATGTTATGCCCTACTATTAGCATATGGTAGAGAGAATAAAATAGCATCCATATATTTCAATGGTACACATAGATTTGGACAAAGTAATTAAATCGTAAATGGTAGTAGATTTGGAAAAAGCAAATCTACTTCCCTCAGTTAGTCCATATTTTGCACCTATCCTAAAAGGTAAAGCCAAATCACATATAAAAAAAATAACATGCATATATCCGATGATCATAAAAATAAATAAATAATTATTCTTTTCATGTAAAATGATTATATGAAGATATTTTATCATTTCAATCTTTTCATGTATAATGATGGTTAAATATATAATTAACATGCAACTAGATTATAGATATGTAGTTTGATATCTAACTAATGATAATTCTCAATTACATGCATTATTTAATGTACATGAAAGACTAATTAATCGATGTCATGTAGGTCAAATCCATAAGAAACTATTTCATAACACATACAAATACATAATCAAATCCATAACAATTAAATGACAGTTTCATATTTCAGTTTTACATTTTTACTATGGAATCATCACAACAGAAATAAAATGTTTACTAGTTTCAACTTAATGGTAAATACACTATATACTACTATTAAATATGTTGATATTATGAAATAGCACAAAGGTTTATAACAACAACAAAGAATTCATAAATGGTTATAGTCACAAATTGTTCATTAATTTGGGTTTACTATTCTTATACCATATATATAATTGTAATTTATATTATCATATCATTATAGATTTTTTATTATATATGTCAAACTAATGATGCTAATTTGTTGAGAATAGAGTGCAAGACCAAAAAATTACAAAATTCACAAGGGCAATTTGAACATAAAGAGGACAAAAAGGCGTGTGAATCGGATAGAGCAAAAGGGACAAAAGGAATATAAATAAAGCTTGGCGAAATGACATTCTATAATTTGCTTGAACACAGTGTGATTGAAAGATTTGGGAAGAAATTTAGGTGAGTACAAATTGAGGAGTGGGTTGGGGATAACTAGAAGATTGGTTGTGCATTGAGATTTATGTCGAAAGGCTTCTTCTTTATGGAATTCAAATATGAAGCTTCACGCGAGAAAGCAATGAGTGGTGGCCCCTGAATGTTGGAGGACTCAACGTTGTATCTATAAAGATGGGTATCAAACTTTAATATTTTGGAATATATCCCAAATAGAGAGTCACCATGGATTAGGTTATTTATCCTGCCTTTGGAGTTCTAGACAAAGAAAGGATTAAGGGATATTAGTGACAACATGGGCCTAACTATTGATATTGATGATGGGTTTATTGAATCTAGATCATATATCTACACAAGGATTTGAGTGGCGCACATCAAATCGATTTCATTGGAGCTATACTTGGACGCTCCCTTTGGTGAATGAACCTAGACAACGATAATTGAAGATGAAAATTTCTTCTACTTAGAATGCAAAATCAAGCACCACATGGAGAAATATTTCCCTAGGAAATGAAACTGGAAAACAAAACAAAGGGAAGAATGGAGGATGAAGGATTTGATGAAGGTTGATGATGGGGCACCAAAATTGGATGGCAGGACATGCCCTAGTGGGTGTATGGGAGCGAATTTGCACCCCTTGAGCAAATTCCCATTTCACATACCCTCACATTAGAAAATCAACTCTGAAGGCGAAATTCCACATCACCCACCTACCTTCCATCCACTTGGAATTTTTCATGTGTGTCGGTGAGAGAATATTTGTTAGGGATGAACATGTGGCACACTATCGTCCCTGATAGATTCTTGTGTCTGAAGTTGGTAGAGGCATTACACACCCGATTAGGGCTGAATTGTAACATCCCTCTTTGACCAACTGACCCCAAAACATCCCTTTAGAGTGAGGTAAGTTAGGGAAGCCCTCTACTCTCGGCTCTCTGTGACCTAGAGCCTTGACATGGTTGGTCCCCCTCTCTTACATTTTTGGTGAACCCGACGTGAAGAGAGTCTACCCATTCATATGTGTTGAGACTTTTCCCTCATATCTTGTGATTGTTGTAACCCCGAGTGTTGTGAAGGTTTATGAGCATCACAACCCAATCTGTGACTTTTGGGTACGTTGTCAAGAGAAGTGTGCGACACCTACCAATGGAGAAGATGAAGGTCACTTCTAGTTTCACCTCCAATTTTCCCACTGGTTTAACTACAAACTATGCTGACGAGATGGGTTTCATGGAAGAGACCACTTATGTGCCTGCTCCTCCCGCATCCCCTACGACTTTGTCCATAGATGAGGATGATGCGGTGCATATTCCTGCAAAAAACCTTATGGCATTAGATAATAGATTGCTAGACCTTGTGCATCACTCAGAGAAAGCACCAAACATGGCAAGAGCCGCTAGGCTTGCAATCAAGGTGAGACAATTGCTAGGGAAAGATCAAACAGGCATGGAATTTCTACATGGCCTCATTGATCTAACCAAAGCCTATGTCCCTTCGTATAGGCCTAGATTGGGTACCATCTAAGGAGAAGTGCTTGATACCTATGAAAGACAAATAGGTGTATCGATACCCACTACATCCGTATGCATGGCTGAATCAGGGCCCTCGATCAATATCTTGCCTTGTACTTTTCCACACTGCCATCCAGAACAATCTTCTTTTTAAATACCCATTTGCAGCCAACAGCTTTTCTGCCTTTAGGCAAGGGCACCAAACTCCAAGTTTCATTCTTTTCTAATGATGTCATTTCTTCATTCATGGCTTCCAACCAAGAGTTTGAATAAGACATTTTAAATTCCTCCTTTACAGTCCTAGGCTCATCAGTGCTAGAAATTAAAGCATAGGCACAAGTAGAATCTATTAAAGAGAACCCATACCTATCAGGTTGTTTTCTTTCACGGGTTGACCTCCTCACTTGCTGATGCTGAGGTTCTTCTTCTTCTTCAAAACTTTCAGAACTGCTTGAGCTCTCCTCAGTTTCAGGTACATTTTGAATTTTCAATTCCTCTTTATCTGGTGTAGGAGGAATTCCAACTACATCCTTATTGTTTCGACTTTGTCTCCAAATCCAAGGTAGAAGGCTTCAACTCACGAAGATTACACTTCTTCTATATACAACCTTCTCTATATCAGTTCCAAAGCTTGTATCCTTTTATGCGACTATAGCCAATAAAAATACATTTGACAACCTTGTTCTTCAATTTAGATCTTTTCTCATAACACATAAGCATATGCCTCACACCAAAAACACGAATATGTCTTAAAGAGGGCTTCTTACCAAACCATGCTTCCAAAGGTGTTTTCTCAACAAGAGCAGAATTTGGAGAACGATTAATCAAGTAACATGTAGTAGCAGCTTCAGCCCAGAACTTCTCCTCCAAGCCCACTACTCAACATACTTTTGCTCTCTCCATCCTCTCCTATTGAACCTTTACGCAGCTCCATTTTGTTGTGGAGTATAAGGTGTAGTCTTATGTCTTTTAATCCCATCATCTTTACAATACCTCTCGAAATCATCGAACAAATTCACCGCCATTATCAGTCCTTAAGCATTTTATTTTCTTCCGGTCGATTTTCTACAAGGTTCTTAAATTCCTTAAATCGTTGAATACTTGATTTACTTTTCAAAAATAAACAAATGTTCTTCGAATAATCATCAATGAGCGATACATAGTACCTTGACTTAGACAAAGAAGGAACATTCACTAGACCAAATACATCAGAATGAATATAATCTAGCAAACCAGAAGATTTATGAGGACTAGAGTAAAATGAAACATGGTGTTGCTTTCCATATATCTGATGTTTACGAATTCAAATTCAAGGTTACAATCATCAAGCCCCTCAACTAGGTTTTGTTCTTCAAGGTTTTGAAACCTTTTTTCTCCTATGTGGCCTAGCCTATGATGCCAGAGCATAGTCTTTCTACTAGAGTTTAACCATAGAGTTTACAATTAGGAACATTTCTCTATTTACCTCCATGAGTAGCCTTTTGTGACTTTACAGGAGAGAACAACATGTGCAGGTACCAATGACCACCCAGCACCATTGAGCCATTCTCATCATTTTTCAGGAGGAGAACATGACTTGCTCCAATATCATTTAGCATACTTAGTAAGTTTGAGCGGAACCAGTATATGCATTATTGATTCCCTTCACTCTACCATGAGGAATTGGATTCGACTCTTCCGGCCAACAATCTCTAAAGTTGAATCACTTTCAAGAGTACACCTTTCCACCATATTATTCTTCATACTTTGTGAACCAGGTCTCTATGAGATGTCATGTGGAAAGATGCTCTAAAATCAATCGAGACATCATCGATGCATGTGTAGCCAAGGCGCAATGAAGGCGTCTCCATCCTTTGTGAGAAGAATCATTGTTGGAAGAATACTTCTTCTTCTTCTTCTTCTCTCTTTACAATCCTTTTGGACATGACCAGGTTGCCCACAGTTCCAACACTTCACCTTGGACTTCTTTCCAGAGACTTTGATCTCCCCTCGATTTGATTTGGACTTCTTGTCCTTCTTCTTTTCTCTTTTGACCTTCCTCTAACAACAAAGGGCCTCCTTCGCCATCTCAAATTTTCCTTTCATCTCTCCTAATAACAAAGAAGCAACAACATCCTCCATCTTGAAACTGGATGTTGTACTCCCAATAGCCATCACTAGGTGATCCCATGAATCTGGCAAAGAACACAATATCAACATACAACGATCCTCTTCATCAGTCTTTACACCAATAGAAGTTAACTATGTAATCAGCATGTTAAATGCATTCAAATGATTAGCAATAGACCCTCCTTCCTGCATTCTCAAAGAGTACAACTTCCTCAGGAACAGTTTATTCACCAAGGACTTCCCCTGATAAATAGATGCCAGTCTCTTCCACAAGGAAGATGTAGTCTTCTCTTCATCACTTGAGAAGAATAGAGTCTTCCAAACAAAGCCTATCAGCCCCTTAGACTTTCTATCTGCTAGGTCCCAATCTTCTTGCTTCATGCCTGTAGGTTTAGTTCCAGACACAACAAGCCACATATCACGATCCACTAAGAGATCCTCCATTTTGAGTTTCCACAACTCAAAATTGCTACCATTGAACTTCTCTATTTCAATCTTTCCTGACGTGCTTCCCATCTCAATCTGTAATTAGAAATTGACAAACTTCTACAAGACTCCCACTAAACAGAAATTGACTCAAAAAACCCAACGTACCCACAAGGATAACACAACTGGCCAGGCTCTGATACCACTTGTAAGGAAAATTAGATGCGGAAATAACTCTCCTAACATCAAAACCTCAGGGAAGAATATAGAGATACCTTTTAAAATTACAATTACAGTCCAATTAAGATGCACATGAAAGAGATTACTGAAACAAAGTATTTGACACACACATATGGAAACCAGATATACGTGGGAAAACCCTTACGGGAGAAAAACCCACCACACCAAGAGAAGTCACTTTGTATTACAGTAACAAATAATTACATACAGAGTTCTGACTTATCTTTTTGATGCCAAATTACAACAGATTTCACAATGATTAATCTTGTATAGGAACCTTCAAGTTACAATCTTTACAGAATAGAAATCACTCTGATACAATTCGAACTGTTCACACAACTATTCTTCGAACCAACCGAACCATCAAGCATCTGCAACTTCAAACTATATTCATGTCATTCCCTGTCTATCGAACTTCCTCACAGAACTGCCTCAATGGACTGTCTTCCAACAGTTTCCATTCGGCTTCTCTGATTGGTCCATGAGACTCCACATAGGATGGTCTTCACTCGGTCAAAAAGCTTCAGTCTGTGTTGGCATGTCGGTGAGACACTGACCGTGTCTCCCCGATGCCACACATAGCTTAGCATCCGATATCGCCAAGAGTTTTCCATCGGCAAGAGGTTCCATCGAGCTTACAACCGTTGCATCGAATTCAACGTTGCTATCGGCAAGACTTACTACTCACCAAGAGTTTACACCGAGACTTCTTAAGTTACATCAAAGCATCCAACAGTCGGCAAGACATACTACTACCACCAATACATCACATCGAATACTTCATGTTAATCCATGTGCATCCACCAGTCGGCGAGACTCATCGCTTTCGCCAAGACCTTATACCGAGGTCCTAAGTCATACTAAGCCATTAGCATTTCCATTGGCATCCATCTATCGCTAAGACATTCAATTATCGCCAAGAGGTTTCACCGAGATCTCTTATGTTACTCCATAGCCATACTACTATCGGCAAGACCCCACGAGTCGTCAAGACTTCATAACGATCGCCTTGAGCTACTCCGATGACTTCATATTAAACACTGTCGGCAAGACATCCATATCGGTAAGACTTCTTACCGAGCCATCTCATGTTATACCAATGTATACTATCGATGAGACAAAGCAAATATCACCAGGAGTTTATAACAAAACATTCGAGTTACCCCGAAGACACCAAGTGAATGCTATTGGTGAGACATTCATATCGGTTAGACCTCATACCGAAACCTTAAACCTTTTAGCCAAGACTCTCCGATATACGATAGAATGGCCTATCGGCCAGAGATCTCCATGGGTAGTGAGAGGTCACACTGAATGCTTCTTGTCATAGTGATAGGCTCCTTCAACAAGACAGAAACAAGGTCACAACGACCTGTACAAATCACAATGTGTCAAAGCTGCTAGTCGGCTAGACATTAACAATATCACACCGACTTGGCTCCAATAGAGGTTACAGCCTGTGATGATTTAGGCACATATTTCCAACACATGGTTCATATGTAGAACTAGCTAGCGAGTCTCTCCCAGGCCTCTGCCTAGCCTACCTTCAGCCCTTCTTCCGACATAGCCCATTGTTGGTAACAATCTTGAGAACTCCCTTCTTGCAAGGAATGGAGATCCCAAAATTTGAAAAGTATGGTGGCAAAGGGGACCCGTCAATGCATGTGTCTGCCTTTAATGTCGTGTGCACAGACTTCTTCCAGCACAATGCATTGATGGAAAAATTATTCCCTCGATCTCTTAAGGATACAACCCTCAAATGGTACTGTTCCTTACCCGACAATTCTATTTTCTCAATTTACCAACTCGTAAATTAGTTTATTCGACAGTTCCAAGCCAACATCGGACCAAAGATGACCTTTTTAGACCTCATCCAATGCAAGCAAGGGGATAATGAGTAGATAACTAATTTCATAGTGCAATATCAAGCGCTCTTTTCACATATCTCATATTTGCTACCCGATTTTGACGTGTAGAAAGTGTTCATAGGTAACTTGCATAGACCATGGCAAGAAAAGTTTTTCCTTATGAAGTACCCTTCTTTCGCGCATTTGTGTGTAGCATTACGGGAATATCAGCAGATGATAGTTTAATTTGGGGGATCCTCCTCACGCTCCCATTCAGAAGGAAAATCTATTGTATCAATCTCAAGAAAAGGTAAGACTGTTGCAAATGTAGTAGTTGTAACAAATGATAACAGCCTTAGACGCAACAAAAAGTTCACAAAGTTAGCAAAATCTTATTCTTCTATCTTGTAGAAGTTGTTGAAGGATAAGATCATAACCTTGGAGAACCCTTGACCTCTCAAGGAACCTTACCTTGATTGGTATGATGCAAATGCCTTCTATACGTACCATCGAGTCAACATACATGATACTGAACATTGTATGTGTCTGCATCATGAGATACATGACCGCATCGAGGACTATACTATTCATCTCAATGGGAGTAAACAAAATACAAATAAATCGGTGGCGAAAGCAAATAGTGAGTCATAGATATACACGAACCCTTTTTTGTCACATTCTGCTAACTTAATTATTGATCCTTCCAATTCTACTATTCAACCCTTTGTGTACATTAACATGGTCACAGTTACCCCTTCCACACAGCCTGGGACTGGTCCGCCAGATGTGACATTCACCTCGTAGAACATGCCCTTGAACAACAAGCCCTCTCCTCTCTACATTCCCCTTCATCTCAATGGGAACATTGTGATAGGAGTCTTAGTTGACCTTATGAGTTGAGTGAATGTCATTACAGAGGAGACATTATGGTTGAATTCATTACAGAGGGAGGATTACGAAGAAACAAAGCCTACCATTCATACGCATGATGGCCTTTCTCTTAAGCCATATGGCTTAATAACTCTGTTTGTCCTAGTTGGACCTAGGGCCATAGACACAACCTTTGATGTTATTCTGGAATTGGATTTGTTCAGAGTGAAGTAGGCATACCTTGGCTAGCTTCCATGAACAAACTCACTTTCGTCATTCATAAGTGTTTGAAATTCTCCCATGAAGGTGTTGTGCACGTGGTGCATGACACTGGATACTAGTCATTGGTGTCCCGTGGGGGCTACTTATTGGACAATTTTTGGCCTACCCTAGGCGGTCTGCTTCCCCCAAGAATGAACCTACTTTATTGAAACTATGTGAAGTACAAGACCAGGGGCAAGGGACAACCAAAACTGACCTTTCCGGTAGTGCAGTAACAAGCTACCTCCTCTTCTTGAAAGGGAAAGGGGAGGTTTGCCCATCCTTAGGGTACCCCTTATGCTTCTCTTTTTGAAGAAAAGTTTTGGATGTCTACTCTTGGATTCTAGATGAGAATTTTGATGGTGCCTGCTTGGCGCAAGGCTGAGATTAGGATATCAAATCTTCCTACTGTACCTCCTGGACCTTGGCCCTACCTGTACGCTAGAAGGAAGGGTCCCCACAAGGAATCCTCGATGCCTCAGCCTTCGCGGCCTCCCACTACTTTTGCTCCTAAAGCAGTGAATGGGAAGAGGCCTGTCACTGAGGTGTTAGAGCCAACTCCCCCTATTGTTTCTCAACCTCTTCCTCCTACTCCCGTTCAGGAGTTTTTCCCTCTGTCAGAGATGGTTGTGATAGACACCCCTATAGCTGAGTAGGAGCTTGCTATCCCTTCACAACTCTCGGCCTCTAGCTCAAAGAGTCATAGAAACCACCTTACACGTGAGCACAAGTGTCGATGAAAGGCTTGGGTGGCTGAGTGGGCCACTTTGCAAAAAAAGGAAGAGGAGATTATCACCCCTACTTCAGGGTCTCCTGATGTGTCCTCCTCTCTCCTCCCCTCTATTTTCGTTCAATTGAGTTCAGTCTCGCTTTCGACTCCTGTTATGAGTGTGAGTGTTCCTGACCCTAAAAAGGTGTAGGTGTTTATTATTCCCTCGGTTGAGTCGCCCCTTTTGATGTCCCTTTTGGACATCCGGCCATTCCTAAAACCTATGGACATGTTGAATACTTCAGTGGTGTTCGTCACGGTTTTCTCCTCCTCCTCCTCCATACTTCTCACCTCATCTATGGGGAGTTCACATCCTTTAACGAAGCAAAAAGTAGAGGTTGGCCCTACTAGCAATGGGAGGTGTAAGAGGAGCCCGCCTTCTTCAAAGGGTAGTTCTGCACTAGCTTGTTCCATGCTAGTGATGGAGCAAGTTTTGGCTTCCCTTGAGTTTGTCATCGCTCCTGAGTCACTCGATGAGCCAAGCAGTGAATCTCAGGCACCATCCTCCCAGTCCATTGAGGTATGACATGGCACTTTTGGAAAGTGCCTATTTAACTCTCTAGATGAAGTTTCGGCCTTGTTGGAAATCTTCGTAAAATTGCTGACCATAGCTCCATAAGAGCCGAATGGAGAAGACCTTGCGGGGCCTTCTTCCTTAGCCCTTGTAGTGGAAGGGTAGGAAGCTCCTCCCCTTAATATTCCACCACTACAGGCTCATTCGCCTTCCCCTTATAATGATTTAGATGGATGCCCTTTTTGTTGATGTGTTAGGGGGAGGCCTCTTCTTTACCTTTAGATTAGGAGTGTGTGTGTGTGTGTTGTGATGTGTTCCCCCGTGCTTGAGTTGTGTGTTCCTAGATGACCCTTGTCACCCTTGTTGGTGCTTGGATACAAGAGTTTTTATGTGTTGTAAAACTTCCTCTATTTGTTCCATCATTCTTTCTCTATTATGTGCTTTTATTTTCAGCAAATTGGGGATGATGCAAAGTGTTTGGGGCATTTAGGCTTCCCTTCCATGTTGACCCAATTTTTTATTTTACTTTATCTTCTTGTGCATTCTTCACATGGTCTGATATAGTAGGGGGTTGATGACAGTTAATTTATATAATAATAATATACTTATATACATTTACGAGTAGCTTTGACCTCGAAATATCAGATCACCCCTGTGCCTCTTGTTTGTTATGTTGTTTTTTCTCTTTTTCTCTTTTCTTTTCCTTCTCTCTTTTTTGCTTGAGTTGTCCCTCGTATGTGTGACAACATCATTTCCATGATACTTTGATGTTTAGAAAATGCATTCATTACCAATGAATCTTTTCTCAAAAATCCTTGTAAGCTTTTCCAAAGATCGCATTCTCAACTTGGACCCCTAACAGAACGTGTTTCCCTCATATGGGTTCACAAAGAAAGAACTTTAGAACTTTCCTCTGAGGTGGGAGCAGCCTTTGCTTGTGGGAGAAGCCTCAACCTTCCCCTCACAAGATGGCATCTTCTTCCTTTCGAATTCCTCGATGAAATGAACATCTTTCAAAGGGATTCCTTGATAATGAATTGATTTGAGAAAAAAATGTCTCTTTTACACTTTCAAACAACGCATCCCTTGAGTGGACCCCTTTTCCTTTGAAGGGTTCCCAAGGGACCCCTTTGAAAGCCTTTCAATTTAGTGACTATCAGTGTGACTGTCTGCTTGTTTTTCCTGTGTGGCTGCTTTATTTTCTAACATGTTTTATTTGTGGATTAACATGATGCTTTGTAGGTGCACCTGTGAAGCTACTCTCCAGTCCAACTCTACAGAATCTCCTTTCACTGAGCTTCCTTCATGAGAGAGAACTTGGGAGTTTCCTTCTTGCAGGTCTGTAGGCCTGTAAGGTGCTTACTTCACTGGGATTCCTTCATGAGAGAGAACTTGGGGGTTGCCTTCTTGTAGGTCTGTGGGCCTATGAGACGCTTTCATCCTGTAGGATTTGTCCATCATTGGTCCGAGGCCCTTCGGTGTACTTTATGCAACTTCATAGTTCTGCGGAGCTATGGATTCCTTTTGTTTGAAACTCCCTAGGGAGAGTACCTATGGAGTCCTTTTCCTACCCTACGCTTTCAAGTTCACTGAATCATGGTTTGCTTCCTCGATGGTTCAAATATACATTTCTAACCCTAATAACTCTTCGATTTACTTTACCAAACACTTATCGATATTCATGCTCGCTAAAGTGGGGGAAAAATGTAGAGGAGTGAATTTGCACCCCTTGAGAAAATTTCCCTTTCACATACCCTCACCTTATAAAATCAAATCCGAAGGTGAAATTCCACATCACCCACTTGCCTTCCATCCACTTGGTGTTTGTACTATGTGTCGGTGAGAGAATATTTGTCAAGGATGAACACACGGCGCACTGCCTTCCTTGACAGATTCTTGCATCTGAAGTTGGAAGAGGCGTTACACACCCGATTGGGGTCGAATTGTAACATCCCTCTTCAACCAACTGACCCCAAAACATCCCTTTAGAGTGAGGTAAGTTAGGGCAGCCCTCTGCTCTCAGTTCTCCATGACCTATAGCCTTGACGTGGTTGGTACCCCTCTCTTATAGTAGGGTGATGGTGGGACATGCTCTAGTAGGGTGATGGCAATACTTGAGGATGGTGTGCCAATCTTAAGACTGAAGGAAGGTGAGGTTCAAGAGACCCATAAGGAAGAGCCCAAGAAGGAAGAAAAAATAGTAGAGGAGCCATAATATTTAGGGGATTAAGAAGATGAGGATTAGTGGACAGAGGAGGATGAATCGAAGATGGATGAATTGGATATTTTTGATTCTAGAAGAATCAACCAATCTACATCAAAATCAATAAAGCAGAACATTATTGTGGAAAGGAGTAGGAAGACTAATAAATATAAGAGGGAAGAAATAGTCATAGAGAAGGGGTTGTTTGGCATCAAAGAGTATATGTTGAGATCCAAGGGAGGAAGCACCTCCCTTGGAGGAAAATGAAGATTGTCACATGGAATGTTAGGGGCTTAAATGCCTCTAACAAGTGGTGTGGGACCAAGCACCATTCGAAAACATGTTGGTCAATTTGATACTTTTGCAAGAAAAAATTAGGAGCAAAGGAGGAAATCCTATTTCTCAAACATTGTAGGTCCTGGAATGGCATATTCAGTGAATTGAATGGGGTTGTTGAGGGCTTGGGCCTACTCTAGAATCCATCCATTTTTGGAGTTAAAGAGATAAGGAAAGAGGGTAATTGGATGCTAGCTGAGGTAAGCCATTTTATCTTTGATACAAAATTTCTAATTTTTGATATTTACAAGCCAATTAAAATTGAGGAGAAAAATAAATTATGGGAAACACTCACTATTCAGTTAGAAGTATTAGGAAAAAAATGCAAACTAGGGGGAGACTTCAGTGTGATCCTCAAGTTGGAGGAGAAGAGTGGGGGGTTAGAATGGAGAATGTTTTTGATAAGGTAAGAAAGCTTTTGAAAGGACCAAGAACCTTTTATAGAGCTAAGAAAAGGACACTTCCAAATAGCAAAGCATCAAACTTTGCCAACATAACAGAGAAACAAAACCAGTAGAAAACCTACAGATACTTAGCAGAATAACAAACAACACTTGGCCACCAAATGACTAGGAGTGACAAAATACTTAGAACCAACAACAGTCCTAAGTCAAAGACATACTAACAACCCATTCCTGGCACCAAAACCAAGAGCAATAGAACACATAGGACAAACAACCTACAATATCTAGACTGCAACAAACCTTCTGCACCAATGGCCACAAACCACCTGCAACAACTAGACTACAATAGACCTTCTGCTCAAAATAGACAAAATTGAGCCTAACATATTCTCACCATAAGAGGGGTAAGAATCACCACTTGTAGTAGAGATACGTTCTTCTAGATGCACTGATCAACCAGACACCAACCTTGAAACTACCTCAAAAGGATGGGGCTCCCCTCTATAGGAGAGGAAGAATTGGGGACTAGAAATGCTGAAGAAACCTCCCTCCAGAGCAAGCACCCTCCACATCAATAGGAACCAACAAAGGAGAGAAGTGCTTCCCACCATTCCTACAACCTCCAACTTCACCTCAATAGGAGAGGGCTCCACCTTGATAGGAGCAATATTCACCTCTATTGAATACATCATTTGTAGTAAAAGGTAGCAAGCAAGAACTCCAGTAGAACAGGAAAACACCTCCTCCCAAGGCATCCAGGTGGAAGAAATAGTAGGAAGGACAAGAACAACCTCCTAGCCCTCAACATAAACAATCCAAAACACCATATAGCCATCAACTCCTTCCACAAATGAAGCATCATCCATCACAAGGGGCAACCAACAAACCAAGGGAACCCCCACAAACAGGAAACCCACAACCATCCACAAAGGAGCAAAGTGTCTCCAAGCGATGCCACAATAGTAGGTACTAGAGAGAGAGACAGACAACACCAAAACAAGGTAGAGCTCGCTCCCCTAACCAAACATAAGCACCGAAACAACCACTTCCATCAACCTAGAAGCCATTCTGAAGCACAAAACCCACCACATCAAAATAGGGCAGGGTCTCCACAACCACCAAAGGAACAACAAAGCTTTTAGGATAGTTCCCATGAAACACCTTTGCATAAGGAGGTCGAAAACCTAAAGTTTCACATATCCAGAGAACCAACTCCTCGAAGGAGCATCAAAAACAAACCTAGTAGTAACCAACACAACTCTCACATTAGGCACAATAGCCCAATAAAAAAACAAACTCCAAACCAGCAAGGCCAAGGTAGAAACTAGGTTAGAAACTCCTTCAAAAGAAGAAAGCTCCAAAGAAATTCCAAAGACCAATCTCAAAACCACCACAATGTCTGTGGAATCGAAGGGGACTTGAAAGAACAAATCCAAGACCCACGAGTAGTAGAGCAGCTCACATAAAGCAAGTAAAAACTAGAGCCAACCCAAAACAACCAACACCACAATACCAGAGACCATAAAATAGGGACCAAGGAAATGAGGGGCATGAACAAGATTTCTACAAAGAAGAGAAGCACAAATGTCCCAACAAAGTAGAAATGATGATAAAATAAAATCCCACCTTTGCCACAAACCCATGGGGACTTGAGAAGGAACAAAACAGCCCCCAACCGCGCAACATGGGAAAGAATAGGGGGGTTGAGCAGCAACAGACAAACCCATACCCAACCAACATAAGAGTGAGTGATCAGAGCTCTGCCAACTACACACTTGGAAGGAGAGCCCAAACACAAGGAAAACAAAACAAAATCCAAGCCAACAACAAAGGGTGAAATAACACCCCTAGCGAAACAACAAACCCATGAGCCAACAGGTAACTAAACAACAAAAACAACCAGTGGCCACCAAAACCTAGAAAGGCCATCACCATCATCATCAAACTCAACATCATCGTCCTCTACAACCTCTAAGGAATTCCAAATTCCACAACCATTACTTCCCCCACTCGTAGCCATCCCGTTACCTCTTATTGTTAGCATTATAGTTGTGATAATGAAGAATGGAGAATGTTGTGATAAAATATTTTAAACATTTTGTAGAGGCGTATAGACTTGGTGATATTCCACCCAAAAATGGGGTATTCACATGGATGAACAAGAATATGGGGTTCATGGATGTTTCTGAGAGACTTGATCAATTTTTGGTCTCAGAGGACTGGCTAACTTCGGGTGATTGCTTAATTTCAAAGATTTTTCCAATAGCTATATCTGATAATTACTCCATAGAGCTAGAAATTGTTAGAGACTCACCACCAATGAAGTGCTACTTCAAGTTCGAATGGATGTGGATGAGGAGTGAAAAATTAATTGACAATATCAAAGCATGTTGGAAGGAAGCACTGAAGAAGATGAGAACCAAGAGCTTTGTACTCACATCAAAACTAGCCTACATAAAGAAAAAGTTGAAGGAAGGGAATGCTCACTCCTTCAAGAACATCTTCAAGGAAAAAGAGAGAGTGAAAGTGGAATTGGAGGAATTAAATGAGAAGATCACCAAGAAGGGTATGTTCCAAGAAGACTTTGTGAGGGAAAAGGCACTCTAGGCAGAACATGTAGAGCTATTAGCACAAGAGGAAATATTTTGGAAGGCAAAAGTGTTAAGTCCCCTTCTTAGTCCCAGGCATTCTTGTGACTGTTAGCCTATTTCCAGAGACCCATAGGCTACTCAGAGGTAGTTTTAGGGTTTCCAAGATTCTTGGAGGATTCTCATTAGTTTTTCAGGGGTTTATTTCAAGAGTTTTCCAGAATGATTTTTGGGTCTTTCTAGGTTTTCTGAGAACCTTGGTGGGCAGTCATTGCTATTTTTAATAGTGTTTATTTTTTAGTACTTACTATTTTTAGTAAGTCATGATGGCTTCTCAAATGTGCTTATTTTGAGATTGGAATCACTATTTTTAGTAGTATGCTATTTTTAGTAAGTGTTATTTTTGGTAGTGGTCTTGGCAACATTTTAGGGTAGGTTTTCTAGTTTTAGTAGTGGTGGCAGTTTAGTTGTTGAGTCCAGTTACTTTTGGCAATTTTTGCATCTACCGTCTTTGGAGTTTGAAAATGGAAAATATAACTTAAGTGTTAATGTATCCTTTTCGACCCCCACACCTAGAAAGAGTAACTTAAGTTGTTTAAAAGGGGAAATATGAGTTAGACGTCAAGTTTAGAGACATGCATTTTAAAAGGTAAATTTGATGCAAAGCTTAAGTGGATGCCTAAAGTCATGGTCTTAAGTGATTTTAATGAATATTATATTTCTCCTTGAGGGTGGCATCCCTTTTTGGAGAGAAAATGAGATCAAAATTTTGGGTCTTTGAGCCTATTTATATGCCCTCCTTGCTCTCATTTGGATATGTTATCTTGATGTAACAAAGTGTTGCCAAAATGTAGATTCAACCCTTTGGGATTTGAGGATGAAATACCTCCAAGTCAACTTAAGTTTCAAGGTTGATAGCTATCTCCTAGCTGAACAGTGTTGCAACTTCATCTTAGGGGTTGTAGTTGAGCTTGCTATGGTGATGGACAACATATTGCTTTCAATTATGGTTTTTATGTTTTCTAGTATAAGAGTGTTGTTTTTTGGATTTAACTATTTGCAATTTATTTGCATCAATGTATCGAATCACACTCTATGATCCATCATGAAGATGAAACAAGAGTTGTAGGAACAAAATGAGTGAATGCAGACCAAGATGGGATAATTATAAAGAAGAGGACTCCTAATTAGAAACTCCAGGTCTAGATTGAGAGGAATTTGGTAGATCTATAAAATGTGGGGGATTATTTGATAAAGCACGTATATAGGGAATGCAACAAGGTGGCAGGTCTATTAGCGAATGCAGGTGTAGAATGCAAAGAACACGAAAGGATAAATTCAAATCCAAAGCGTGGTAGGGTTTGGAAGAATTTTTTACTGAGTCATGGGGAAGGTGATGATAGCTCAAACCTTGATATCTCGAGAAGTGAAAGGATGATCCACATTAGATTTGCCTTATTGTGGATTAATTGTCCTTGGGTAGAATGCTCATGAATGATAAATAAATGGGTTGGAGGTACCATTGGAAAAATCACCCCCATGAGGCATATCAGACAAGACTTTCATTTGTGGTGCTACAGATGATCAAACATGGAAGAAAAGGAAAACAAGTGAGGTCTAGAAAGTATCAGTAAATGGCGGTTTGGGATCCATTGTGGATTTCAAAAACAGGAAATGGAACTAGTTGAATGATCAAAAAAATCACTTGGGGATTCCCATGTCATCTTATGTTGGTATGTGCCTCTATATAATGTAGGGGCGGATGACCCATATTACTAAAATGGCATCCTATCTGATCTTCAGGGTTTCTTGCCAATGTGGTACAAAGATGAGAGAGGAGAAATTTAGGTGATTGTTTAAGGTGGAGAAGGATGGTACAGTGAATGCCATTTCACCTGGTAGATCATGGGGGAGGATCAATAGGTTACATGCCATGCTCATGATGGTAAGGTGTATGAGGAGGCATTAACAAACATCGTGTAGGTGATGTGAGTGAAGATGTGGGGGATGGTGGTCACCAACAATTTGGTTATAGAAGGAAACAAGGCTTTGGTGCTCACGAATATATCATCTATTAACAAGAAATCAATGACTGGGCTAATTGTGTGACCTTTCATGCCTCAATAGTATTAAAAAACAAGGTATCGACCCAGGCTCTCTCTCTCTTTTCATGAACATTTTGATCAAGAAAAACCTTTAGAATTTTAGCTACTTTGAGAGCTAGTATGGTGATCTATTTTCTACTTCCCAAATAGAAAGGATTGTTTCCTTCTCTAAAGGCATGATGTATATAATGCAACTTTAGGTCCAATAATGTGGGCCCGGTGCACAATCTATGTAATTTTGTTCATGGTTTTAATAGAAATGGAGTTGTCCCCATGATAGCACTTACCAAGAAAAATATGATAGCACTTAGAAAGGCATGCATGACTAATATTTTTGCCTTCTACGTAAATATCATTATGTGGGTTTTTATACAAGCACAATTCTTTTCTGAAACATGGTTAGTGGTTGAGATTTACAACACTATAATTTTACAAGGTGGTTGATTTCGTGGTTCATGCATTTTCATTCTTAAAAAATTGAAAACGCCTACAATCACATTTGTTTGAATTTTTTTGTAGTCTTATCAACGATAATTTCTATATACTTATCAAGCAAATATTGCTTTTATTGGGGTGATGCCTCATTTGGGTGTTGAGATAAGAGTTCATGAGGCTTGTCTTTTTCCTCTATTTTATATCATGATTTTAATGTAGATCTAATACCCAGAAAACTCCATAATTGTACCTATACACATGTAATTATTAAAAAAAAAGGCTATGAAGCCTACCTATCAATGTTAATTCCTACTTAGTTGCTGATATTTCCACAATCATTGCCAATGATGCCCCTTCCTTGGTCACTACTAATTGTGATCTCCAATAATTGTGTCCTTCCATGATCTCTCTCCTCTTTAAGATTTTTTAAATCCTCATGCAAAAAATCTCAACTCCAGTCTCTTATTTTTAGAGCCGAACTTTCACCTCATGCCAAGATTGCATGATTTTTCATATAGATCTTTTAAATTTAAAACTTGTTTTATTTTTTTGTTAATAAAATTCATGTGGATAATTTAAAACTTATTTTATTTGATTTTTGTATTCTTTTTAATAATACTATTTATATATAAATAATAATATCCTTAGCCTATTATATTATTATTATACATAAATTATAAAATTTATCATTATCAAATATTTGAAAATAAAATTTATCATTATCAAACATTCACAAATAAAACAACCATAAGACATTCATTATTTAAATCATAACGTACAATCTAGGCAATTGCATATTCATGATAACACAATGCGTAACCTAATTATTCACCATGTAGGATGAATGCAACTACATGAGTGTGTGCTTAAGATTTTCATCATGCTAACTATCGTCAAGCGGTTAGGTAAGCTCTACCTCAACCACGTTCTCGCATTCAACCTATTCTTGCACTCATTTGCACTCAATATCTCGCCAATAGGTTAGCTCATAAAACCATAATTTATAATCACAATATTCACATCATTTTAATCATAATAACATGTATTTTAAAGATAACATCTAATTTGTCATCCACAAAACACATTAATCTATGCTTCAAACACATATTGTCCACTAGTCTCATCCACTTCCATTTACTATCAAATATAGTCTATGCAAGCAAAATCAAGATGTGAGATAGGTTTTATATTTATATTATTCTTCTTTATTGTTCATGTTATAAGTGTTGGTGATCTAGGCTATATAACCCAAATCCCTAAGGTTTGGTAATCTCCCAAGTGTTAGGGGTGTCAAACCTAGGAAGATTACCACAAACCTATATTCAGGTTGGGAAACTTAGGACCAATTATTGAGGTGGGTAAGACCTCCTTCACTTATGGCTTTGTAAGACTAAATGGGGTTTCCCTAAGGTGTTGATTTGACTATTGAAACTATGATTACATTCTTCCTTAAAAAAAACTATACGCATTACATAATTTATCCCAATACTAGTGTCACAATATACTTATATACTAGTTTGGATATGTAAGGCTAAGAACCTTAATGAATATATGATCTACCCCATAAATACCAATTGTTGTGTTTTATAATAACCCCTAAATTGTTACATACATTCATACACGATAATTAGAACACATAAACAAGTAGGACTAGAGAGATATTTGAATTGATGTATTTTGAGTGTGTTGAGGATGATGGGGAGAGAAAGCCAATCAAAATCAGTGTCTTGATCCATTGGGAAACAAAGTCTCTAAATTTAATCAAACATGTAACAATTGAAACCAAGGTAATGCTTTGATCAAGACACCACAAAATATTATGCCTTTCAGAATGCATGGGCAAGCTAGACTCTACACATACATTTAGAAAAATAATACATATTTGCAGAATATTAAGTGATTCTACTTAGTAATCCATGAACATGCGCACACACTTCCTTATTACATTGAAAAAATACCTTACAAAGTCTTTGCAAGGATTTTACAAACTTCTAGTTGATTAACTAAAAAACATACATCTAGGAATGTATACCATGCAGAAGGAGACACTCAACAAAATTTGATTATACCTTTAATCATTTGATCTTAAAGGTTTATAATATGTTATTACATATTTGGGACAATCCCATATCATTACAATACAAAAATACACTACTCAAAACTATAATTTGAAACCCTAGGGCTTCTTATGAGTATTTTCTTATAGTGTTGATTTTGTAATTGATCCTTTTCTTCAGAAAGTGCCATTATCTTCTATTCTCCTCCCTCTTATATTCTCATCTCATCATAATGATGGCCAAGGTAGATATACCTATAGTAGGAAGGCATATAGGATGTTATAAGCCCTTGTTACATAATAAAAACCTAACTATGAGCACAACCAACACCCAAGCAATAGGTTCCATCTACAAACATTCCTTTGATGCCCATCATATCTACACATTGATGATTCATGGGTTTGAGTGTGAGATTGAGTGAAATTGTCCATGAAATCTACTAAAATCACATCTTGGAGTTAGTTCCTAACAAAAAGTAGTTTTTAAATAATAAATGAAGTATAGGGACCACGAATCCTCTGGATCAGTGCCAAAATTCATTAAATGTCATTATAGATTTTTCTTGGATTGAGGTTAGAGTAGTTGTAGAGGTCGTTACGTGTTAATGGCCTTATAGGGGGAGTCATTCATTCATTCTGACCTTTTGCAAAAAAGTGACCCCAAGTGAACCATGTGCAACATTAGTCTCCCTGTGGATACATGGGAATCAAAACTTTGGTTGCATCACATAAGTATTTGTTTATTTCCTTTAGTCATTGGGGCTTATATGGACAATAGGAAATTGTTGGATATTCCTTTGGTTCTCGAAGCCAAAGAATCCTTTGAACATTATCTTCACCTATATTTTCCTTTACTTTTTCCTTCATTGCTTGTCTTTTATGTAAAGGCTTAGAAGTGCACCAAGAACTTGTCAGAGTTTCCCATGGTCCTTTACCCTAAGTTTGGTTCAGTGAATCCTTCTCACATAGCAATGTCCATATAGAAATTTACCTGCTAATCTTCACCTTTGTGAGTGTCAAAAGTGCTAGTGAACATCACTAAGTGACACCTTGAAAATGACCAATTGACTTGCCTTTCTTTGCATTTTCTTATTCTTCCTCTTTTAGGAATTTGTGGGAATTCAACCTCCATGTGAACCATGTGGGACAAACACCTACATCGAAATAATATAGGCCATCAACCTCCATTGGGCCTTTTGCAAAAAAATGATAGCCATCAAGAACCATGGGAACTCAATCAACAACTAAACCTCACCTACTAAGCAAATAATTTATTCACCTACCATTTCTTGTAAATTCCAACCCTAGCTCAATTTAAAATTTAATGGAGGATTGAGGCCCTAATAAAAATAATGGATGAATTAGTCAATTTTGTTTTCCTCCCTCTTGATCTTTGTGGAAGTATAACTTGCTATCAAACTACACTATTTGAACCGGCTGGAAGTAATTGGACCAATTCAATAGAAAACCTAAAACCTGTAAGAGGACAGTAGTAGGCCAAAACCCCATCACATAACTTAGTCAAATTTTTACCTAATTTTCCCTAAATTTGAACTAGGGATACCCATTTTGATGTGCTATAAGGTGGAAGACACATAAATCCACCACACTTAGCCAATTTCTAAAATTTGAATTTGGGTACTTAGGCCTGAAGAAAGGAAATGAATGTAATGAGAAAAGGAACACCCTAAACATGATAGACCCATGTAGAATTTCTTAGATTGGTTATAAATGATGGGAAATTAAATGGGGGCAACAAAAGGCAAAGAGTAGACCAAAATTGCACAATATGGAAAAATGAGACACAAGAAAATGGGGTGCCAATAATAAGTTAGAAAAAAGTTTGAGAAAGTTATGTCAATTTTACTCTAAACTATAACTGTGAAATTATTGTCTTGTTTTGCATAAAGATACCAACTTCTTTATATTGTTATAAATTTCATATAATATTCTAAAGTTGTTTTGAGTTTTAAGAAGGTTGATTAGATATTCATAATATTTTTTAGTACTTAATACTCAAAAACAAATAATATTTGTAAATAGATGGCTTATATGAATAATATTGAATAGTTTCGTAAATGAATCTTGAACATTAATATGTTAAAACGGTTCCTCTATAATTACTCTAATATTCTAGTAGGTTAAGAAGGGATAGAATGAGATACATATAAACACACATAGAACAATATATTAACTTGTCCTATGCTCAAATATTTACATGAAATTGTTAGGATATGTATTATATACTCATGCTTCCTTCATAGATTTGTTTCAATTATTATTAGATGTATTGTCGTATTATCAAATTCATGAAAGTATAAGGTTAGGTATGTATACATCTAAAATTGGCCTGGAGAAAATTAATTAAATACTAGTTATTTAATTAATAAAATCTTTATTTCCTCTACTTATAAATAAATTGCAAAATTTATTTATATAGTTTGTATTTCTTAATTCTTCTTATCTAAACCATTTTCTTCATGATTTAATTAAATAAACAAATTTAACTAATTTGTTTTATTTGATTAATTCCCTCCAACTAAATTTGAATTTTAAAATTGGAATTTAGTCACATTTCTCCATATTTTCTAACCTCCTTCCACCTCACCATGTGTCACATGAAATTAATTATTTCTAATTTTTAAATGAGTATTTATCCTCAACAATTTTAACAACTTTAGAGACACATGGCTTCTCCTTTCCATTTATTCCCTTCTACACTTGGCAAGCTTGTTCTATTAAAGGGGACAACTTCCTTGATTCTCTCTAACCTCTTCGCTTCTCACCGTTGATCTCTCCAGACTGAATCTTGATCATCCATTGCTACCACCTCACTTGATGCCTTGGTGAAATCTATAAATAGAGGCTCATTTACAACATTTCATATAGCGAGCATAGCATAAATTTACTCTGCAGAAATATTTTCAGCATTAGTGAGCTTAGCATTTGCATTTTAGCTTAGAATTTAGCATTTGATTTTAAGTAGTGTTATAATGGAAATTTCATTTCTAGCAACTTAATTGTTGCATCAGCATTATAGCATTTTCATATCATTACAACATTTCCATAGCATCTCCATTAGCTTAACATTTTATCATTACATCATTTCACATCATTTTGTATACAACAGTACATCATTTAGGATATCATTCATCCAATTCATCAATTATGTAGGTGTAGGCATAGTTTCCTGCATTCTAGTTTAATGGCTTCTCGTTTCTTAGGTTGTCATCCTAGTATTCTAGTACATACCTAAAATATGAGAGCACTAATACAGGATCCTTAAGAATAGAGGACGATGGAACGACTTTGAGGAATCACTTTATCAATTGCTTTGTTAAATTTGATTTTCCTTAATATAACACGTTGCATCAGTTGTGTGGTTTGAATTATTTGTTCTGATTCCCATATTTTACTCACACATAAATTGGCGCCCATCGTGGGGCCTAGCCCCTATTATTTTAACATTTTTTGGAAAGTGTGCTCACAGGTTCAGACGTGAATTCTTTTGACGCAATCACAAATTCTTCTAGCACACCTGAAACATTTTTTGACGCATTCACTGACTGTTACGACATAGCCACAAGTTCTTCTGGCACATCAAAGCAATTCATCGGTGCATCAGGGGGTTTCTATAGCTCATATGATTGTTTTTGTAGCACATTCATTTATTTCTGTAGCACATTCACTGTCTTCTACAACGCATTCACTGCATTCTCAGGTGCATCTGCCTCTTTAGCACATTGAATTACTGTAATGGTGCATTTAATTTTTGTTGCAAATTTTTTTCCAGATTTTGAAAACTGATGAGTGTTTTTCTGCTGCGCAGGTTTTGTAAACGTTGTCAGAGACTCTGCTGAAATCCTTGAACACTGTCAAAGAACATTTATTGAAAACTACTAATAATTTTGATACAGGGGCTAGAATTGATTCATTTCCTTTTGGTTAATTTAGGAATTTAGATTAATTAGGAGGGAAAGAACACCATGTTTGTTGTGCTTGATGAATGGTAGGCATATGCTCTCCCCTTAACTGGGTGACCAAAAAGCCAAACCCATTTGTTTTTATTTTGTTTTATCCTTAGAGGGCCTACCTTGTGGGAAAAAGTAAGCACCTAAGGGAATGACCCAACCAATAACATGCTAAAGCCAAACGACTTCCAACTGGTATATAAGTGTGGGTACTTGAGGAAAGTTCAAGTATCACGAGGATTGTTTTGACAAGAAGGGAAACCATGGTCTCTTACCATATGGATGATCCCCCACGAATGAAATGCCTATACTAGAACCCTTTGTAATAGCAAGCCAAAATCCTTATTCTATTTACTGGTACAAAAGGTCTAACCTTTGAAGTCGTCCCACATTTTTGTAGCTTTTAGTAGAGATGAGAAGTATGCCATGGGAGATTCATGGGTACTAAAGCTTGGATGACCTAAGAAGTGAGTGTTGTGGAGGGGAGCTAGTGTGGTCAAGCTTCTAATCATCCACTTAAAGTAGGTGCAACTAGAGTAAAATCCAAGTGGGAATCCAGTAAATATTGTTCTACACAACCTTAATATTCTACATGTTTGATGTGTTTTACCAATGTGTTTTTGAAAAAATTTCAAACAAAACATCATACACAGGAAGTGAAAACCTTGATTCAAAAAACATCCTTTGAAACAACCAATTCTCTCACTAGAAAATCAGAAAAATTAAACAAACTTGCAAGAAACTGTGACATTTTCCCAATTCAACACACCCATTGCTTATTCTAACGCATTTACACTATTCTCTGGCACATCCATCTACTATTTTAGCACATACACTATATCTGCCAGCACATACATTTCATTTTTTAGCGCATTCACCCATTAATGTAGCACATATACCTCATACTTGAGCGCATTCAATCCATTCTCTAGCGCATCCAACCAATCTTGCAGCGCATCCAAACCATTCTATGGCGCATCCAAGCTATTCTGCAGTGCATTTTCCTTTCAGCGCATACACTGACTGTTACAGCACATCCACCAGATTTATAACTAGAAAGCTAAATTTGACCCCCTATCCGACATTTTGAACCCATATTTAGGGATCTTTTCCATAGAAGAGTTCATTCCTTATCCCAACATTGCCTTAACTTGGAAAAATTAGCATTTACAAGTGAAATCATTTACCTAAACTTTGATCAAACATCTAAAAGTGCCCAACAACCATCAAACCTAAATTTGATCATCAAGTTGAGTTTCACCATCAGGATTTGTAATCCTTCATTTAGAAACAACACACTTTACATCAAATTTCATTACCTTAGTCCCATCAATAGAATTCATCATTCTATTTGACCTAGGTATCTCTTTGGCACTCCTAAACAACAATCAAAATTTAACAAACCTTCATCACTTGCATGCCCGTTTTAACAAGATCCCAAAAGCAAAAACTTAAGGATAAGGAACTTGAACCTCAAAACACCATGGGTGAACTAGAAGAAAACCCTTTCCACAAAATCCCTCAAAATGAAATAGAAGAAATAACATAGGAGGAAATAGAACAAGCAAACCAAGATCCCAAATTTCACAAATTTCTAGAGAGGATCTTTGAAAAGGATGGAGAAAAATACCTTCTAATGTTAGCAAACCAAGGGGTCAAATTACCAAGTGATTTTGATGTCAAAAAATTGAAAGAAACTCTAAAGAAAACTGAAATTGAAACACAAAATGTAGATCAAATGGCTGCCCTAACACATCAAATGAAGAACCTTCAACAAAAATTACAAGACATGCAAAGAGGGACTACCAAAAGATATTTGTTACAAGATATTTGTCCCTACCCTTTTGATAAGAATTTAAACATGATACCATTCCCACCAAATTGTGACCTCCCAAAATATGAAAAATACAATGGAAAATATGACCCCATAGACCATGTGAGGGAATTTCGAACCATGAGTCTTGAGTTTGCTCATGAAGATACCTACTTGATGAGACTTTTTCCTTGTAGCTTGGGAGGACATTGTATGGAATGGTTTTCAAAATTACCACCAGGCATAAGATCCTTTGAAGAGCTTGTCAACAAATTTATCACTCAATATTCCTATAACATTTCACATGAGATAACCATGAAGGATCTTTGCAATACCAAACAGAAACAAGGAGAATCCTTTCTCCTATTCTTACAAAGGCGGAGAGGGTTATTTGCTCGATACGCTTGTCCTCTACCCAAACAAGAAAAGATGGATATTTTTATTGATAACCCCAACAGTGAAATGAGCTATAGGCTACAATTGCAATGTCCCCCTAGCTTCGAGAAGATGATCAAAAAGGGTGTCAAAATTGAAGAAGCTTTAGTCAAAAGAGGGGTATTGAAAATTCACAATGAAGGATCAAACAATGCTAGCTCTTCCAATCATCATAATAACAATGAGAAATCTAAATTTTGGACCAGAAACAAGAATACCAATGATGGTGCCGCTAAAACACATAATGCCAAACCAGTCTTTAATCTATCATGAACCACAACCAAGACTGATCAAAACACCAATCAAGGCACTAATCAAAATGTTAACCAACACAACAATCAAAACAACCACAATCAAAGTAATACCACATCTAATCTTTACCCTATCAAACAAAATAAAACCATAGAAAATTCACACCTTTGGGTCAATCACAAGAATCTAAATTGAGAGAACTTCTTGCAAATAACCTTATAACACTACCTGACACTCGAGGATTTGAACCAAAAATAAAATTGTCATGGTGGAATGATGCTTATTACTATGAGTTTCATCGGTGCAAAGGTCATCAAACAAATAGCTACATGCAATTGAAACACAAGATACAAGACTTAATAGATGACAGTGATATGAATAGAAGGACCCCAAACAAATGTTGATCACAGAGCATTCAAAAATCCCTTACCGAATTATGAAAAAGGGGAGTCCTCTACAACAAACAACAAAGGGAAGAATGTAAACTATGTCCATGATACTGCCATCCTTCATATCTCAATAGTGGAAGATCCAACTAATGACATGGAAACCAATGACAACTAAGACATTATTGCAGCCAACAATCAAATTAATGACATTCCAATTGAACATGGACAAGACAACATTATAGTTGAAAATCAGATTAATGACATCAAACAAGACATGGCTGCAACTGATACTCAAATTAATGTCATTAAAATCAATGGGAAACAAGACAACATGCCAGTAAATGTGACCACCCGAGCACATGCCAAATATGTACTAAAAGGAAGTTTGTCTAAAACACCTGTTGCCTCTTCCAATCAATGTAACATAGTAGACCAATTACAAAAGATCCTCGTGCAAATATCTATATTGGAATTGCTCAAGATTTCAGCCACTCACAAAGAGATTTTGGAAAAATCCCTAGTGGACACAACAGTACCAACGGATCTGGAAGTTTGTAAATTCAAGGCCATGGTGGGACATTTGATTGCACCTCATTGCTTATCTTTTTCAGAAAATGATGATGCATCTCTTTATCATCCCCACAATGCCCCTCTCCATATTGAAGTTCTAATTCATAAACATCGTGTCAAACATGTCCTAAAGATGGAGGAACCGACTTGAATATATGTACTTTAAAGCTTGTTCGTGCCCTAGGATTTTTTGAAAATGCAATAGATTCAAAGAAAAAGATCACAATAAAAGTATATGATGATGAGGAAAGATCTTCACAGGGATTGATTGTCTTACCCATTCAAGTAGGAAAAATTCAAAAAGATGTAATCTACCAAGTCTTGGACAAGGATTTGACCTACAACATACTATTGGGTCGCCCATGGATCCATGAAATGCAAGCAGTCCTGTCAACATACCGCCAATGTTTGAAATTCCCTTGTGGTGGCCAAGAAATCACCATCTTGGCTGATTCTAATAGTCCTCAGTATTGCAACACCCTTAAATCGGTCCAAGATGTCTTTGTGCCTCATAACAGAGAAGCTTCCACTTCCATCTCTACCAGTAACCAAAGCCAGTCAAGTTCCTCGTCAAAATCGTTGGTCACTTCCCCAAATCATGAAAGTCAATCCAGTTCCATAACTAAATAGTTTGAGAAAAAGGAAGAAGTTGCTCCTTCTACGCCCTCAAATCATGAAACCCAATTAAATTCCTTGTCCAAACTATTTGAGAAAAAAATCCAAGTCAAAGATAAAGGTGTGGGTAAATATTTCATTTCACAATCTCTATGTCTCTCACAGTTGTCTTCCCCTAAGTCATATGGGCAACCGTTGACATCAACACAACAGTCATCACAACCAGTTATACTCTTTCATGGTCAATTTGTAAAAGCAGGCACCATAGTTGATGAAGCTGAAGACAAAGATGTCCTAAATTGGCTTTATAAGGATGAAGAAGAGTCCCAAGTAGCAATTGCAAATGTACAAATAACACAATATGGAAAAGGCTTCACAATCTTAGAAAAAGATGGGATATGAGGGAAAAGGTCCTGTAGGAAAAAGAAAAGAAGGAATTATGGAACCAATTCAACCCCTCTTAATCAATCCTAAAGACAAGACTGGGTTGGGTTATAAAGAGGAGATAAAAGAAGAGGTTAACTCAGAGGGTTGTTGAAAGAATCTTACAACTACAAGCTAGTGATGATCATGAAATTGATTCAAATGAATATGAGTAGGATTCACTATTCGAAGAGTCTTGTCACAACAAGGACATTGATGTGGTACACAAGTATGCGCCCCTACTCGAGGAGGGACAAGGTTCAGGTTCTAGACCGCTTGAAATAGGATCACAACATATTGATGAATCCAGTGAAGACAATCAGACTCAGAGTGAAATGGATAATTTGGAGGAAAGTTACCTTATAGACCTCGACTTTGTTATTGGAAAAATTGAAGACATTGCCATCAGGACTTTTACTATCTCTGACCTTAACCAATCTGTTGATTCCTTACCCCTAGTACATCCTGAACTCATAGACTGGGACCAAACCGAGCCATTCGATATCCCCACATTTTCAAATGATGATGCCATTGTAAACTTCCTCTGTTCCAACAATCCCAGAGTAGATTCCACCATTGAATGTCATAATGAAGCTTCCAAATAGGGGAGTTTCAAATCTTTCAGCTGCAAAATGAATAATACAGGAAATAGATCTGATGGTGAAAACCATTCAATGGCAGTATCAAATCCACAAAAAGTAAAAAAAAAAGAGTGCATCCAACAGAAAAAACCTCTCTAAGGCGTCGAAGGATGGAAGATTTGACACTCTCCCAGAACATTTTCAGGAAAGATCAAAAGTATTGATTGAACCCACACAGTTCGTCAATATCGACAATGCAGAAATAGTGAAGACTATCCATCTAGCAACATCTTTGACAGATCAAGAAAAACCAAGCTTCCTCAAATTCTTCATAGAGAAACAAATCAACTTTGCTTGGTCATATGCCAACATGCCAAGGATTGATCCAGATCTTATCATGCACCACCTATCCTTACCACCAGGTGTAAAACCACTCAAACAAAAGTTAAGGAAAATGCATCCACATATTGCTCTATTGGTAAAAGCAAAGTTGAAGAAGTTATTAGATGCAAGATTCATCAGACCCATTGACTATGCCGAGTGGATCTCTAACATTGTACCAATCTCAAAGCCTGACAACAACATATGCATCTGCACATATTTCTGAGATCTTAATAAGGCTTGCCCTAAAGATGATTTTCCTCTACCTAACATAGACATTATAGTGGACTTAATAGTAGGACATGGCATGTTGTCACTTATGGATGGCTTTTCTGGTTATAATCAAATCAAGATAGCTCTAGAGGAACAAGATAAGACAACCTTCACATGTCTGTGGAGAACATTTTATTGGAACGTCATGCCATTCAGATTGAAGAATGCAGGAGCTACTTATCAGTGCGCCATGACGACAATCTTTCATGACACCAGAGAAGGACACTTAGAGATCATAGAAAAAATCTTTACCTAACTAGAGAAGTTCAATGTATGACTGAATCCAAAGAAATGTGTGTTTGGGGTGACTTTAGCCAAACTCTTGGGATATATAGTTTCAAAAAAAGGCATTGAGGTAGACCCAGCAAAAGTTAAAGCTATCATGGAGATGCCGCCACCCAAAAACATTAGCCAGCTACGATCTCTGCAAGGGAGGTTTCAATCAATCCAAAGATTTATTTCACAACTGGCAGATATGTAAAGAAAGCAATAGTGCGAAAACGCCTTCCTAATGCAAAATCCTCAAAAGAGAAGTGAAAAAAAACCTCATTTAACAATTTTCATACATTTGAGATGCACATTCACAGAACAACGGGAGAGACAAAAATAAATCACACACAGAGAGATAACACCAGATATACATGGGAAAACCATTACGGGAGAAAAACCCACCACACCAAGTAAAGTCACTTTGTATTACAATAAATAAATTACATACAGAGTTATAGACTTCACTCTCAGATGTTAACTCACAACAACATCCCCTTGGTCGACCTCACTCATAGACAGTTGTTGATGATATCATCTCACTGTTACAATGCTTGTAAAGCATACAATGAATTCTCTCTCTTAACCAACCAACAACCATTCAGGTTTTTAATTACTTCACCGATAAGCTTCCTTCGTCTTAGGTTACACACACCACCATGCAACACACATCGGGCCGCCCAACATTAAATCTTGGTTACAGAGAATATTACTATATTTGCACTTTGTCAACCCGAGTTAGAATATGCATTTAATACAAATATATCACTAATAGAAAATAAAGCTTTTGACCAATGATTGTTGATTTACAACAGCGATGTAAAATCAACAAATGAAATCATGCCACATGTCGACACATCACTCACCCATCTCATTTTACTATTGCACCAAATTGTCGGCTGTTCCTTGTGGTCTTTCTACCACACCACCGCTATCAATCCAAAAGATCCTCGAGGTATGGCGGTATCCACCACACTACCGCGTCTTAGCTTGAAGACTCTCGCAGTATGGTGATATCATCATACTACCACCAGACAACCAAAAGGATCCCATGGGGTGGCGGTACACCGCATTACTGCCAGATAGCCTAAGGACCCCCGAGCTATGGCGGTACCCTGTGCTACCGCTAGACAACCAAGAGACTCTTGCGGTATGGTGGTACACTGCACTACCACACCTATGATAGAAGGTTCCCACGATATGGTAGTATCACTGCACTACTGCTAGGCAATATGAAGTCTCTTGCGGTATGGCGGTATATCACTCTACCGCATCTCTCTCACAAACACCTAGCGGTATAGAGGTAAAAGCATGAACACAAAGGGGAAATCTGCCAAGTCATTAATAGAGGTTCAAGCCAGCAAGTTGAGGCACATTTTCCAACAAGCTCCCACTTGACGAAGACTTACTGGCTTCCTCCAAACTTGAACTTAATGAAGATCATAGGCCCCAAGGCCCATCGAACTGGCACACCACCTATACTTTTCTGTGCTCACGGGTTTGTCAATGAATCAACGACATTCTTTAGAGTATCCACCTTTTCCAAATTAATCTTTCCATCATCCACCATATCACGAATGAAATGATACTATACACCAATGTGCTTCGTCCTAGCATGGGAAGTGGGATTTTTCGCCAAATAAATAACACTTTGATTGTCACAACAAATCATAATCTGCCCTGCATTAAACCTAATATCTGAACATAAACGCCTAAGCCAAATGACTTCTTTGCAGGCGTGTGTTGCTGCCATATACTCCGCCTTAGCAGTAGATAAAGCGACTACAACCTACCGCTTGCTCATCCAACTCACTGCTCCACCAAATAACATGAAAATGTATCCACTAGTGGACCTTCTGTTATCAATGTCCCCTGCCCAATCAGAATCCACATACCGATGAATGCTAAGATATATTTGTGATCTTGCCAAGTTGCCATGATAACACAGAGAAAACTCTGAGGTACCCTTCAAATATCTGAAAACCCTCTTCACAACATCCCAATGTGTCCTTCCTGGGTTAGCCATAAACTGACTAAGAACTCCCACTACTTGGGAAATGTTTGGCCTAGTACAAACCATTGCGTACATTAAACTACCAACAACACTTGCATACGGTACCTTGGTCATGTCCTCCATCTCAGTAGAAGACTTTGGACAATTTTCAATAGATAGCTTCATTCCTTGCAACACTGGAACAACTAGCTGCTTGCAATCAATCATTCCAAATCTCTCCAGGATAGTATTGATATACTTACTCTGGTTGAGCCAAAGCTTTCCATTTCCTCTATCCCTTTTTATTTACATCCCAAGAATATACCTTGCTGCACCCAGATCTTTCATTTCAAACTTTGCAGACAACTAAGACTTAAGATCAGAAATCATAGTCTTACTATTTCCTATGAACAACATATCATCCACATATAGGGTAATAATAAGCACACGATCATTTTTCAGTTTTGTAATACACAAAATGATCATATTTTGATCTCACAAATCCCAACGACAACACAAAGGTGTCAAACTTTTGGTACCACATTATAGGCGATTGCTTCAAACCATATAGAGATTTCTTTAACTTGCAAACTAGGCTTTCTTTACCTTTTTCAACAAAGTGCTCAGGCTAGGACATACAAATTTCTTCTTCCAGCTCTCCATGAAGAAATGTTGTATTCACATCCATTTGCTCGATCTCTAAGTCATATGTGGCTACAAGTGACAAAAGAAATCTAATAGATGTCATCTTAGCTATAGGAGAAAATATTTCTCCATAATCAATTCCCTCCACCTGGGAATACCCTTTCGCGACCAACCGAGCTTTATACTTTTCAACACTACCATCCAGACCAGTCTTCTTCTTAAATACCCATTTACAGCCAACATGCTTTCCCCCTTTAGGAAAAGGTACCGAATCCTAGGTTTCATTCTTCTTCAATGATGCCATTTCTTCATTCATGGCCTCCAACCAAGAATTTGAATTAGACGTATTAATCACCTCTTTCACAGTCCTAGGCTCATCAGTGCTAGTAATCAAAGCATAGGCACAGTTTGAATCCAACATAGAAAATCCATACCTATCAGGTTGACATTTTCACGTGTAGAACTCCTCACAAGCTGAGGTTGAGGATATGATTCTTCTTCTTTAGAACTCTCAGAGCTGCTAGAACTCTCCTCAGTTTTAGGTACACTATGTAGTTCCTCTTTTTCTAGAGTTCGAGGAATTTCAACTACATCATTCTTCTTTTCCTTTATATCTGTCTCTAACTGCGGATCAACTACTAAAGGCTTCAGCTCATGAAAGATTACACTATTGTTGTACAAAACCTTCTCATTAACAAGATTCCAAATCTTGTATCCTTTCACACCAACGCCATAGCCAATGAAGATAAATTTAACAACCTTGTTCTCCAACTTTGATCTTTTCTCATTTGGCACAAATGCATATGCTTCACAGCCAAAGAAATGAATATGTCTTACAGAGGGTTTCTTACTAGACCATGCTTCCAAAAGTGTTTTGTCAACAAGAGCCAAACAAGGTGAACGATTTACCAAGTAACATGCTATAGCCACAACCTCATCCCAAAACTACTGCTCTAGACTAGCATTGCTCAACATACTTCTTGCTCTTTCCATTAGCATCCCGTTTAACCTTTCAACAACTCCATTCTATTGTGGAGTATAAGGTGTAGTTTTATGCCTTTTAATCCCATGGTCTTTGCAATACCTTTCAAAATCTGCAGAACAAAACTCATCGCCATTATCCATCCTAGAGCATTTGATTTTCCTTCCAGTCTGATTCTCTACCAAGTTTTTAAACTCTTTAAACCGACTGAACACTTTTGATTTACTCTTAAGAAAGTATACAAACGCCCTTCTCGAATAATCATCAATAAAATAAATATAATATCTAGACTTTGATAATGAAGGAACATTCACTGGACCAAATACATCAGAATGAACATAATCCAGTACACCAGAAGATTTATGAGGACTCAAATAAAATGAAACACGATGTTGTTTTCCATAAATGTAATGTTCACAAAAATCAAACTCAAGGTTGCAATCAACAAGACCTTCAACAAGATTTTTATTTTTCAAGGTTTTTAAACCTTTCTCACCTATGTGACCGAGTCTATGATGCCACAACATGATCTTCTCTGCTGGGAGTTTCACCTCCAAGGAATTTGCACCTAGAGGAGCTTCATTCTCCTTCTCTACACAAACAACTTTGCTTGAATTTACAAAGACATTGTTACATTAAACAGGACATGCATCCAGCTTGTACAGAGTGCTTGTGCGTACACCCTTAGCCAACACCATTGCGCCTCTAGTCATTTCACAGCCTCCACTCAAGAAAGAAACTTGCACACCAACATCATTAAACTTAATAATCGAAAGCAGGTTATGAGCCAAATCTGGTATGTGTAGTACATCACCAATCCCTTTGATTCTTCTGTTAGGGAACTAGATTTTGACTCTTCCACGACCAATAATTTATAGAGTTGAATCACTTGCCAGGTACACCTTTCCACCATCATACTTTTCATACTTAGTGAATCGATCTCTGTGAGATGTCATGTGAAAAGATGCACCTGAGTCAATCAACCATACATCATCTGACGCCTGAGTTACCAAGGCTACAACGAAGGCATCTGCATCACTCTGAGAAGAGTCATTGTTCGAAGAGTTACTCTTCTTCTTTTTTTTCTCCTCCTTACAATCCTTTTGGATATGACCAGACTGCCCATAGTTCCAACATTTCACCTTGGAATTTTTACCAGGAGACTTTAATCTCCCTTCAGATCTAGATTTAGACTTCTTGTCCTTCTTCTTGCCTCCCTCCTTTGATCTACCCCGAACAACAAGAGCCTCCTTGGCCATCTCAAAAGACTTCCTCCGCATCTCTTCTAATAGCAGCGAGACAACCACATCTTCCATCTTGAAAGTAGTTGTTGTACTTCCAATAGCCATTACCAGATGATCCCAAGTGTCGGGTAAGGAGCATAACAAAAGCATGCATTGGTCCTCCTCTATCTGCACACCCACAGACGCCAACTAAGCAACAATCATATTAAATGAATTCAGATGGTCTGCACGGATGTACCTTCTTCCATATTCAAGGAGTACAACTTCTTCCTCAGGAATAACTTATTCACCAAAGACTTTCCCTGATAAATGTCACCAAGCTTCTTCCATAATGAAGCTGCAATCTTCTCCTCATGGACGTTCAGGAGTATAAAATCAGCTAGAGAAAGTCTTATCAACCCTCTAGCTTTTCTATCTGCGAGGTCCCAATCTTCTTGCTTCATACTTTGTGGCATAGTTCCAGACATAACAATCCAGAGGTCTCTATCCACCAACAAGTCTTCCATTTTGAGTGTCCACAACTCAAAATTGTCGCCATTGAACTTTTCAAATTCTATTCTTCCTGATGTACTTTCCATCTTAAACAATAAACTAATTAATCAATTCTTCCTTTGCAAGACTCCCATTGAAACAGGATTAACACAAAAAACTAGCCCTACTGACAAGGATAACACAATTGGCCAAGCTTTGATACCACTTGTAAGGAAAGCAACAGTGCGAAAAACTCCTTCCTAATGCAAAATCCTCAGAAGAGAAGTGCAAAAAAACTCATTTAACAATTTTCATACATTTGATATGCACATTCACAGAACAACAAAAGAGACAAAAATAAATCACACACATAAATATAACACCGAATATACGTGGGAAAACCCTTATGGGAGAAAAACCCACCACACCAAGTAAAGTCACTTTGTATTACAATAAATAAATTACATACAGAGTTATAGACTTCACTCTCATATGTTAACTCACAACAACATCCCCTTGGTTGACCTCACTCATAGAAAATCGTTGATGATATCATCTCACTGTTACAATGCTTGTAAAGCATACAATGAATTCTCTCACTCTTAACAAACCAACAACCATTCGGGTTTTTAATTACTTCATTGATAAGCTTCCTTCATCTCAAGTTACACACACCACCATGCAGCACACATCGGGCCGCCCAACATTAAATTTTGGTTACAGAGAATATTACTATATTTGCACTCTATCAACCCCCGATTCAAAATATGCATTTAATGCAAATATATTGCTAACAGAAAATAAAGCTTTTGGCCAATGATTGTTGATTTACAACAGTGATGTAAAATCAACAAATGAAATCGTGCCATGTGTCGACACATCACTCATTCATCTGATTTGACTATCACACCAAACTGTCGGTTGTTCCTTGTGGTCTTTCTACCACGCCACCGCTAGCCATCCAAAAGACCCTCGAGGTATGGCAGTATCCACCACACTACCGCATCTCAGCTTGAAGACTCCCACGGTATGGCGGTATCACCCTACTACCGCCAGACAACCAAAAGGATCCCGCGGGGTGGTGGTACACCCCACTACTGCTAGACAACCTAAGGACCCTCGAGGTATGGCAATACCCCGTGCTACTGCTAGACAACCAAGAGACCCCTGCAGTATGGCAGTACACCGCACTACCACACCTCTACTAGAAGGTTCTTGCAGTATGGTCGTATCACCGCACTACCGCAAGGCAGTATGAAGTCTCCCGCGATATGGCGGTATACTGCTCTATCGCATCTCTCTCACAAACACCTAGTGGTATAGAGGTAAAAGCATGAACACAAAGGGGAAATCTGCCAAGTCATTAATAGAGGTTTAAGCTAGAAAGTTGAGGCACATTTTCCAACAAGACAAGACCTGTCCTTTCACTCACTTGTTACACAAAAATGTTTCTTTTCGATGGGACAAGAAATGTGAAGAGGCCTTCAACTAATTAAAACAATATCTAATGAGTCCACCTATCTTAATACCACCAGTAGAAGGAAAGCCACTCTTATTATACATTGCAACAACTGAAATATCTTTGGGAGCCTTGTTAGCATAGGAAGATTCAATAGGAAAAGAAAGAGAAATTTATTACATCAATAGGATGCTAAATGGCTATGAAATCAATTATACATCCATTGAAAAGGCTTGCTTGGCAGTAGTGTTCGCTACCCAACAACTACTACACTACATGCTAACTCATACCATAAAGTTAATAGCCAAAATAGATCCACTAAAATACCTCCTCAACAAAGCTAATCTAACTAGAAGACTGGCCAAGTGGGTTATGATATTAAGTGAATTTGACATCCAATATGTGGATAGGGAATCAATAAAAGGACAAGCAATTGCATACTAGTTGGTTGAAGCACCCCTACTAGATGATCATCCTCTACACATTGAGTTTCCAAATGATGATGTCCTCACCTTGATTGCACAACTATGGACATTATAATTTGATGGATCACACACACAACATGAATTAGGGGCTGAAATCCTATTTGTCACTCCACAAGGACATACCATTCTGAAATCATATAGATTGATGTTCCCTTGTACCAACAACATGGAAGATTATGAAACATTAATCATTGACATTAAAACAATAGTAGAATGGAAAATCCTAGAATTGCAAGTCTACGAAGATTCTCAGTTGGTCATTAATCAGGTCAATGATGATTATCAAACAAAGGATGACAAACTAATGCCCTACAAAAGAATGATTGATGATTTTAAGAAATACTTTGTGGATATCAAATTTGAGCATATTTCCATAGTGGACAATAAAGTTGTCGATGCCATGGCCACCATTGTTTCCTTATTACAAATTCCAGAGAAGAGAAGTCGTTATGAGTTCATGGTGGAACAACTATTTACCCCTGCTTATGATGATACTGAGTCCCAAGTTATATGCCACCTGGTTGATGTTGATACCTCAATCTATGGTGAAATTTATACCTATTTAAAAAATAACACCCTTCCACCAGACCTCTCCCAAAACCAAAAATGAAACTTCATTCGCCAAGCCGCCCGACATACTCTTATAGTGGATGTACTTTATTGACGAGGTCTTGACGAAACTCTCCTCTGATGTTTGGAATGTGACGAGTTTGAAACAACTTTACATGAAGTTCATGAGGGTATTTGTGGAACTCATTCAAGCAGTTTAACCTTAGCCAAGAAACTCCTCTGTTTAGGGTATTACTGGCCAAACATGGAGGAGTCTTTTCAGTTCATCAGGAAATGCCAAAAGTGTTAGATTCATGGAAACTTCATTCATGCATCAACACAAGAGCTTCAACCATTCACATCAACATGGCCCTTTTGTCAATGGGGATTGGATCTAGTAGGTAAAATCCATCCACCTTCATCAAATGGACACAAGTTTATCATCACAGGCATAGAGTACTTCACGAAGTGGATTGAAGTTGTTCCTCTAATCACCATCACAAGAAAGAAAATTTCATCCTTCATCCTCAATTACATCATCTGTCGGTACGACATCCCTCAATCCAATGTCACTGACAATGGAAGACCATTCAAAAATAAAGACATGCAAGAATTGTGTGAGAAGTTCAATATCCAGCACCACTTCTCTACACCATATTACCCTCAAGGAAACAGTCAAGCATAGGCCTCCAACAAAACTATTTTGAAAATCTTGAAGAAAACGGTCAACGATGCTGGACGTGATTGGCACATCCAATTAAACCCTGCCTTGTGGCCATACCGAACCAGTATCTGCACACCTATAGGAGCCACACCATACACTCTTGTATATGAATCTGAGGCCATTATACCCATTGAGATTGAATTACCATCACTTTGTGTGTCATTGAAGGATATTATCTTTGATGAGGACTACTGGGTATCTAGATTGCAAGAGTTGGAGTTATTGGATGAATGATGTCAAATGCAGTGAACCACTTGAAATCCTACCAACAACGAATGTCCAAAAGCTATAATCATAAGGTCAAACCCATAATATTTCAAGTTGGTGACTTGGTATTGAAGGGGAATCCACACACTCAGCAGGATAGGGAGAACAAAAAAAAGTTTGAACCAAACTGGTTGGGTCCCTTTGTCATTGTGTCAGTCTATGGATTAGGAGCATACCAACTATCCATGCCAGAAGGAGACCTATTTGAGGAGGCTATGAACAACCTCCATCTCAAGAAATTCTACACGTGATTCATCTGATGCACCATAAAAGTCTTGAATAAATCCAAAAAAAAAGAAAAAGTCCTGAAGAAATCCAAAAAAATAAGAAAAAGTCCTAAAGAAATCCAAAAAAATAGAAAAAGTCCTAAAGAAATCCAAAAAAATAAGAAAAAGTCCTAAAGAAATCCAAAAAAAGAAAGAAAAAGTCCTGAAGAAATCCAAAAAATTCAGAAAATGTCCTGAAAAAATGGTCGCCTGATGAAAACCTGGCAAACAGGCGTGTTAGTGACAACAAAAAAAATCAAAAAATCAAAAAATACAAAAAAATGTGAAAATTTTAAAAAATTAAAAAAATCATAAAATCCAAAAAAGTGCAATAAAATCAAGTAATGAAAACCTGGCAACATGTGCTATTTGTGATGGGTCGGCTTCTTCCTCTATTGGAATGCGCATCAATCGTCGGCTCCTCGCTATCACTATCCATTTCTATCATTTGAGCCTCATGTACATATCCAAAAAAGTGCAATAAAATCAAGTAATGAAAACTTGGCAACATGTGCTATTTGTGATGGGTCGGCTTCTTCCTCTATTGGAATGTGCATCGATCGTCGGCTCCTCGCTATCACTATCCATGTCTATCATTTGAGTGTCATGTACATATCCGGGCATCACGGTCGTGTCTCACCTTGGCTTGGTGATCATTGTACATATCCATAATAAATTGGTTTGTTTCCACTAGGGGCAAAATCTTGAACTCATTGGGGGAAATCTATTTTTGAGCTTAAAACGACATACAAACAACAATACAACAACATGATAAAACACAATGATCAAGCGAACCGCAACATTGAACATCAATTATAATCACAAAACCAACCATCTGAACCAACAAGATCAACCAAAACAAATTTCATTGATGGCCATCCTCTGAATCAAGGTTTTATCACTTTAGCTTGTATGTTCAAATTATTTGCATCATGATTGTTGTTATCATTTCTCTGGAGCAACTCAAGGATGTCAAGAACTAGAGAAGCTATGATCGAGAATGATATTTTTCTCTGTCTGCTATTTGTGAATCGATCATTATTACTTTGTGAATCGTCATGGGACGTGCTCTACAAAATATCACCGATGACATTCCATATTCGCATAGGAAAATGATTAAATCTTGATTGTTTACATAAGAAATGCTTAGGTCATCTTGGTCCAATTATACCTTGATGCTTGTGTTAACTTGCACTATCAAACATCATGAAAGAAGTACTCAGGTCATCATGGTCTAATTATACCATTGATGTTTGTACTTACTTTGAACATTTCAAAAGCTCAATGATGATACCAAGCACAATAAATTGACTTACTGGGATGACAACATTGCATTGTTAGGTTTGCATGTTTAGATTGCATTCATACTATGTGTTGCATCTGTATTTATAGATTTTTCCAGGGCTGGTACAATTTTAAGAGTGATGTTATCTCTATCATTAACAGATTGAGTACATTTGACATTAACAAAAAGATCATTTTCATTTAGATGCATAAGCATTAGGATGTCATTCACGCATTATCGTATCATTTCATAATCCATATAGTCTTTAGGTCATATAATTGCTTCATGAAAATCCAAAAACAAAGCATTATCATATTATTTTCTATGCATTCATTAGGTCACATAATTGCATCATGAAAATCCAAAAACAAAGCATTTACCATATCATTTCCATCCATCTATACATTTAGTCATACATTTGCATTACAAAAATCCAAAAAGAAACATTTTCATAATTCGTTTCATATATGTGTTCATACATTTGCATTAGAAAATACAAAAATATAGAGTACAATGCATCTCATACATCATAATAAAGTATCATCCATGGGAACACATAGAATTATGCATCATCATTCAATCATACCATCCATTCATCCATTTATGCATAATCCATTTTCATTGCATCATGTATTTGCATAAGAAAAGTACAAAAACATAGCATCCATAACATTTCATTCACATAATAAGATTCATCACATATGACATATAAACATCATTCATAAAAGCATCAATAGAATCATAATGCATGTTGCATTCATATCATCATAATATAGAACATCACATAGCATACATAATAAGAAATCAAATACATCCATCATGATCAACCCACATAAGCACATAGATCAACCATTATCATCGCTGCATATATATATCTCAAAATAATGTCAAGTGTATAGGGATATCCAAATATGAAGAGGTACATCATAAAAAATGGTAGTGAATCATCAAAGTATCAATGTATACATGTCCAAAATACCAAAAACATCATGTATTAGAGCTATGTAGTGCTCCCCCCAGATGGTGTCAGCATCTTGGGACCTGTGCCTCCTCCACTTGATGGACCTGTGCCTAGATCTTGTACAAGTGGCTGCATCACACCCCTGCTAGTAGTCCTTGTCCGGGTGTGACTGGCAGACTACGAGTAGCTCTCACGACGCTCTGGTGGAACAACCTCATGTTATTTAATCTGATAAAACTCTGCCTCCTTGGCAGAGCATTGTACCTCTCGAAAATGATCCGTTGTCCCACTGCCCTCCATAGCCCTTTGTAGTCTCTCTACTACACCCTCCGCCTGATTCACCTACAATATCAACCTGTCTCTCTTTTTTCTCAAGGTGGTAATCTATCCTTGTGCCTGTGAGAGTTGTGCCTGTGTCTACGTCTACGCCTGTGCTTATGACTGCAACTACCCCTGAATTTGTCAGCTGGCCCTAAAGTGTCTGGACTTGCATCTGTAGAGCTGCAATCTATGCCTATTGCTACTGAGAAGGCAATCGTATCTACACGTGTTGTTGTGCCACTACTAATAGGGACCACCTCTTCTGAGGCACTCTAAAATCTAGCATAGGATGAGCACCCCCTCCTCTATCTCCTCCACCACCATCCCCATCTCCATCTCCACCATCATCACGACCACCTTCCCCATCTCCTCCATCCCTGTCACCACAATCTCCCTCCTCATCTCCACCACCTTTGTCTCTACTCCATCTAGGTTCTCTCTCCTCCTCATCCTCTAGCGTCGACACTGGCTCATCAAGCCTCAAGATCTTGGGAAATGAATGTCCACAAAAGTACCGCGAGTACTCCTCTATCATATATCCCTCCATAATCTCTAGATGATAATCCCAAATCACTGGTTGTAATATGTGGTACTCATCACAAGCAACATCGTAAGACAAGGTGGGTCCCCACTCTGTGGCATCCTGTTGTCTCCGTGCATATGTAGCCAATCCCTATGGAATCCCCTGCACCCTGTCGTACTGTCTAAGTACCCTCATCAGTAGGAATCTCTCAATGATGAAACATGTCCGTCCAATGAGATATCTAGCTGTGCAAACAAAAGGCATCTCCAGGTGATCCTCGGCCCACTTCTCGTAGTCCACATACGACCGCCATGTCACATCATCCAAGTCATCCAGTACACGTCTCCAATACTCCAATTTTCCCAGCTTATGCTGGACAACTGGGTCGGTATAACCATAGACATAGGGTCTCCCAATCGGTCGATACTTGTCTATCACTAGGTGTGTCACTGCTATATGCTCTCAGGCCCGCGTTTGTAACAATGTCACCCCTGCAGATAGACTAGCACCTCCAAGATACACTACCTAATGTAAATCATGATATAACTAAGCAAGCATGCACGAACCCCAGGCGTACTAAGTCCCATAGAGAATCATTTTCTCTAGTGTCTGACCCCAACCAACAAACAATCCCTTTGCCCTCTTGTTAGGACATAGAAAGCCACCGACAAAACCCGCAAGCATGGAAGGTAAAGGGGCATAACTCTCAAACATATCCTGCCAAGGCATCTCATATCTACTGATCTGATCATCATGAAATATCCGACATAAAGCATGTGTACCACCTTGCTCAGCTTGATCATACATAACAATGTCGCCCATCACAGGAATTCGCAAGATCTTGTAGACATCCTCTAGCATCACAGTCATCTCTCCAGTGGCCAGATGAAAGGTGTTGTGGTCGCTATGCCACCTCTCTGCTAGTGCGGTTAGCAATCCCCGATTAATCCTAATCTGGGGCATATCAATCAATGAAGATAATCTGCATCTCTCAATATTATCTCTATCAGCCTGTGACAGACATGGAATCAACTCCCAAGTTCTTGGAAAGCACTCTCAAGATTGAAGGTTACCTAAATCACTCTCCTACCATTTTAACACATCGCTATCAACATATCAATCAATCAATCAAATCAATAAAGCAATCAACATCAATCAATCAACCATCCTATCAGTTCAAGTGAGATTTTGAACAAATCTCACAAACATCTATTTTTGATCCTCGCCTATCATGAGGTCAAATCAACATCATCATTATTGAATCTCACCTATCATGAGATCAATAAATCATCTAATCTATCAACAACAACAAATTATTGGTTGACGTGATTAAACATCATCAAAATGGAGAAAAACAAAAAAAATCTTCAATTCTATCCTAGATGCACTACTACAGTGCTTCTATGCGCTAAAAAGACAACTGTGCCACAAAATTCTGTCAATGCGCCATAACAGTCTATCAATGCACTATTTCATTCGATGCACCTGAGAATGACCTCAATGCATTGGTGAATCACTTCAATGTTCCATAAAATTCTATGCGCCACTTCTTTTGATAGATGCGCCACACAACTAGACCTATGCGCCACTTCATTGGATGCACAACCTAACTACTGCTATGCGCTAAAATGTAGATGCGCCAATATAGGTCTTTGATGCGCTAAATCGTGCCTGGGATGCATTCAATCCCTAATTCTATGCACTAAAAAACCTATCCTATGCGCTAAAATAGGTGGCCTATACACTAAAACGCGTAAATCATGAAATTTCAAAATTTGAAACGCGGGAAAAATAATTCAAAATTCACAAAAGAGGGTTTTGGAAATTCATAACGGAGGTTCGTATGCCACTGGTCGGTTATGTCGCCGCACACGCTCAAACCGATGAGTTTCGTAGGGGATCACCATTTTTGCTCAAATGCTCAAAGTTCCTCTCACTCCAAAATTTTCAAAAGAAAAAGTGCACAAATGAGTTTCTTTTTCGCTTTTTGCCTATTAAAAGTGGTAATTAAAAGTGGGATTTAAGATGGGATATTTTAATTTTTTAGGGATGAATTAGTCAAATGGCAGCTAATTTCTTCTATATCGGGAGATAAATCATTGGAACATCATGAAATCAGAAAATTATCATCAACATCATCAAAAATCATCAAAATCATCAAAAATTTCAAAAATCTTTAAAACATCAAAAATTCCCCGATTTATCTCCTGAGGGGGCATACATCTGTTATCTCCTAAAAATCACCGTTTGAGGCATTATCTAAATTTTATCAACACTGACAAATTTTTCTTTGAAGCAATGTGTAAACACATCACTTCAAAGAGGGGCAAAATGTATACATCTAAAATTGGCCTGAAGAAAATTAATTAAATACTAGTTATTTAATAATAAAATCTTTATTTCCTCTACTTATAAATAAATTGCAAAATTTATTTATATAGTTCGTATTTCTTAATTCTTCTTATCTAAACCATTTTCTTCATGATTTAATTAAATAAACAAATTTAACAAATTTGTGTTATTTGATTAATTCCCTCGAACTAAATTTGAATTTTAAAATTGGAATTTAGTAACATTTCTCCATATTTTCTAACCTCCTTCCACCTCACCATGTGTCACATGAAATTAATTATTTCTAATTTCTAAATGGATATTTATCCTCAACAATTTTAACAACTTCAGAGACACATGGCTTCTTCTTTCCATTTATTCCCTTCTACACTTGGCAAGCTTGTTCTATTAAAGGGGACGACTTCCTTGATTCTCTCTAACCTCTTCGCTTCTCACCGTTGATCTCTCCAGACTGAATCCTGATCGTCCATTGCTGCCACCTCATTTGATGCCTTGATGAAATCTATAAATAGAGGCTCATTTACAACATTTCATATAGAGAGCATAGCATAAATTTACTCTGCAGAAATACTTTCAACATTAGTGAGCTTAGCATTTGCATTTTAGCTTAGAATTTAACATTTGATTTCAAGTAGTGTTATAATGGCAATTTCATTTATAGGAACTTAATTGTTGCATCAACATTATAGCATTTTCATATCATTACAAAATTTCCATAGCATCTCCATTAGCTTAACATTTTATCATTACATCATTTCACATCATTTTGTATACAACAATACATCATTTAGGATATCATTCATCCAATTCATCAATCATGTAGATGTAGGCATAGTTTCCTGCATTATAGTTTAATGGCTTCTCGTTTCCTAGGTTGTCATCCCAGTAGTCTAGTGCATACCTAAAATCTAAGAGCACTAATATAGGTTCCTTAAGAATAGAGGACGATGGAACTATTTTGAGGAATCACTTTATCAATTGCTTTGTTAAATTTGATTTTCCTTAATATAACACGTTGCATTGGTTGTGTGGTTTGAATTATTTGTTATGATTCCCATATTTTACTCACACAAGGTATTTTAGAGACTTGAATTCCCTCGCCTCCTTATTATATCATTTAATTGTTGTAAACATAAACATTGGATAAATTATACTACCTAATTATTCATTTCCTTTTCTTGTAAAAAAATCATCTTTATATAGAAACAAAATGAATAGACCTTATAATAATCAATAGATAATTATATGTTAGAGTTTAATAGATCTATCGAAAAATAGTAATTATTAACTTATATCCTAGCGTATTAAAATAAAAAATAGACCCTCTCTTGTTAGTGTTTTTTTCTTATGGTTGTAATTATTTAAAACCTATATACATTAGATTATTCTTTGATTCCAAATTTATAATATAATTTGAGATATTAGAATCTACCTTTAAAGAAGATTATTTACATATTACTTCTTGAAACCTTTCTTAAAGGTAGGTTGCTAGTACAAGTAATAGATTAGCATATATATATATATAAATAATTTAGTAAGATATTTATAAAAACGTTGAGAGATATCCTTCTTGAAGCATCTAAAAAACAAGTGCAATAGATGCCTCGAGAAGGATATCTCTCAACGTTATATATATATATAGTAACATTAGTAGTGCAACATGGAAGACATAAAATTAATTAGGGTTAGGATTAAGATTATGATTAGGATCATGATTAAGGTTACATGATTAGGGTTAAAGATAAAATCAAGATTAGGATTGGAGTTAGCGTTGGTATTAGGATTAGGGTTAGGGTTAAGGTTAGAGATAGAATTAGGGTTAGGGTTAGGGTTAGGGTTAGGGTTAGGATGAAGATTAAGATTAGGGTTAGGGTTTAGGTTAGAGATAGAATTATGATTAGGGTTGGGATTAGCAGTAGGATTAGGGTTATAGTTATGATTAGGGTTAAGGTTAGGATTACAAATAGATTTAAGATCAGGGGTATGGTTATGGTTAGAGATAGAATTGGGGTTAATGTTAGGGTTTAGAATAAGATTAAGGTTAGTGTTATGGTTAGGGTTAGAGATATAATTATGATTACCATTTGGATTAGAGTTAGGGTTAGAGTTATATATACAATTAGGGTTTGGGTTAGGGTTAGAGACATAATTAACGTTAGTTGTATGTTTAGGGTTAGGTTTACTCTTAGGGTTAAAGATGGAATACAAATTAGGGTTACAATTTTTTAATAAAATCAATTTAAGGGCTATAATTATAATCAAGATTTACGGCTATTATATTTTATATGTTATGATTAGGGTTTGAATTAAGGTTACCATTACCATTAGGGTTATAATTAGAGTTAGGGTGAAAGTTAGGGTTAGAGTTAGTGCTAGAGATTGAATTAGGGTTAGGGTTAGGTTTATATTTAAGATTAGGGTTAGGTTTAAGGTTTGGGTTAGGGTTAAGATTAGGGTTAAGGTTAGGGTTAGGATTAGAGATATAATTAGGGTAAGGGTTAGGGTTGCAATTAGAATTAGTGTTAGTTATAGAATTAGGGTGGGTTAGAAACAATGAGCTAGTGTTAGGGTTAGGGTTATAATTAGAATGTGTTAGAATTAGAATTACAATTGGATTGGGGTTAGTGTTAATGCTAGAGATAGAAGTAGGGTTAAGGTTAGGGTTAGAATTAGAGTTAGGGTTAGTGCTAAGGTTAGGATTAGGGTTAAGATTAGGATTAGAGTTAGGGTTAGAGATATAGTTAGGGTTAGGGTTAGGATTACAATTACAATTAGTGTTAGTTAAAGAATTAGGTTGGGTTAGAAATAGTGTTAGTGTTAGGGTTAGGGTTAAGATTACAATAGAATTAGTACATTAGATTTAAAATGATGGTTAGTGTTTAGGTTAGATATAAATTATAATTATAGTTCAAGTTAGAATTATTGTGAGTGTTAGGGTTAGGGTTAGAGTTAGAGTAAGAGTCAGGGTTAGGATTAGGGATATAATTAGAATGAGTTTTAATTTTAGAATTAAGGTTAGAATTATGGTTTAATTCCAACCTCAACCCTAATTATAATCTGAATCCTTATCCTACTTCGAATGATAACCCTAATTATTAACCTAATTATAATTCTAAACCTATTCATAATCCTAATTGTAATAAAAGCTTTTATTCTAATTGTAACCCTAATTAAGCCCTAACCTTAACCATAATTGAACCCTAACCCTAACCTAACTTTAACCCTAATTGTAATTGAATTTTAATCCTAGCCCTAGTTGAACCATAATCCTAATTGAATATAAACCCTAAATGTAACCTTAATTAGATCTTAATTGAATGTTAACTCTTATTATGATTATAACCCTAACACTAATTAATCCCCAACCCTAAACCTAACCTTAACTCCATCCCTAGCCCTAATATTAACTTGTAACCCTAACCCTAATAGAAATCCATATCCAACTCTAACATCAATTGAATGCAAACACTAACCTTAACCCTAATAGAAATCCAAGTCTAACTCTAGTTGAAACTTTACCCTAACCTAATATTAAACCTGTTGATGATGTTTTCTGCAAAGCAACAACTTAGACAGAATATAATATCCTATCTCTCTTGAAAGGTAAATCTCTATCAGCAAGCCTCAAGAGATAACCCCAAGGTCTCTAATGTCAGGTCTTGAACAATGCATAAACAACTCAGTGATAAATGTGAGAATGCTGGTAATCACAATGGGACCTTACTACAAGCAAAATACTGAACCTCAATTTATCAGATCTAACAATATGATGATACTTCAATCCTAAATTTAATCCAATAATCAAAGAAATAACAAAAGATAAGGGTTTCAAAGAGATTTATAAACTTAATATTAAACCTAAGATTAACAATGCAAATGACCAACACTCGAAATGGACTAATCCCTCAAAACTGATTTCTACTTGACCCAGATGGATCTGCAATCTTATAGAAACAGTGCAATCTTCTAAGGTGTTAATATTTTCAAATCATGAACATTCATTCAAACAACCCTATTGCAATTGAAATGAATAAACCCTCGCAATTGAACTAAGCACAATGAATATAAAGGTCCAAGCTAACTTTGCAAAGCAACTAACAATCAATTGGTTGCGAAAAGTATGGACCAGGGATTGCTGCAACACTTCAAATATCAAACCATAAACATCATTGAATCAAATCTAATCTAAATATTAACCTTTTCAAAACAATTCTAAAGATAGAATAACAAGAACCATGCGAGATAAGAAGAACACAAGTATGACACCAAATCACAATGTCATTACTTGCATCAAATTATCCACTATAGCAACAATTCCAAATTTCTGTTACAATATTTGCTTGAGAACAACTACTTGCTAACTCTTGCTCTACTTAATTTTCTTTAACTATCTCTCTATTAGTCTATATCTAAAACTTCTTAACCCTTACAAAAGAGGAAAAATGCCATATTTATAGAACCCCCCAAAACATGTCGACCTAGATAGGATTTTACAATAATAATTAGGCACAACAAGTCGGCCAAGAGAAATTCAAAATGAGATAAAATATGCATTAAATGCATGAACTTTATCCAGGTTGGCCCGGGATCTCCAATGCAACTCGAACCAATGCATGGAAAAATAATAGGGAAGCACAAATCTCGATGTAGCCAATCATTAACTATCTTCCCCTTTGTCTTTATTCTGATCCAGTATTTCATGAACTTTCAAAAGCACCCTATCCAAGTCGGCCACAGGTGGTAAAGGAAAAACCCTAAGTCACCTTTCAATTGATGCAATTTCTTACTTGGATTGTCTCACTGACTTATCCCACTCCACCTTATATGTTAGGTACTTGTCAATGACAACAATGTAGGTGGTCGCATCATCCAACTGGTGCCCCAGAAATAGAATCATCATTAATTGGGGCATAAACATCATGCCACCACTTCCTCAACTGTTCTAAACTCAAATATTTGGGGGCAATCTTCCTTCTCCCTGTCATAATCCCAAAAAAAGCAATGGAGCCATTGTAAACACCAACTAGGGTATCATCAATCTGCCTCCTCTGCTTGTAAATCTTCTTCAAAATCTTTTGCCTGATCTACAATGCTTCAAACTACTCCCAAGGTTCAGCAGCTCCAGAGGAAGGAAGAATTTTATCACTTACTAGCTTATCCCTGGTGTACTCCATGATAGTTTTGGTTTTCTGCAATAGGAGATTTGTATCTTCTTTGTCCTGAGCTAACACCTCTTTCAACTAGTCAACTGCCCTTATAGCATCCTTCCCTATTGACATAATATCTTTAATGGCCTCATTTCCTTTGGTTTGCACCCCCTGCAGCCAATTTGCAATGGCAAGAGTGTAAGCCTTCATATTTTCCAGCTCGGTGATAGTCTCCTGAGGTAAAGGATCCATAGCAGAAACTGAGGGGTTAATGGATTGCAAGGGCTTCATAAGATCCTCCAAGCATTTCCTAAGTTTCTCATTTTCCTTCTTTAACTCCTGCTTAGTCTTTATTTCCTTCCTCAATCTGCCCAAGATGACTGCACTAGAACCCTAATAGTCCTCAATGTCCTGCTCAACAGAAGTGGGCCCCAAATTGAAAGTCTGCACATTGTAATCCTTTGCAGCTACCTCATCTCTATTCTTATCTTGGGAAGGGGTTGCAATGTGGACAACTTTGTTATGAGCTTCATCCCTCTCGATCTTTGAAATCACCCTAGCCTTATTTTTACCTTTATCTTTTCCAATCTTGGCTAGCAACTCATCCCAATTGGGCGGGGTGTCTTCCACAACAACCTATTTTCTTCTTATCTTCTTGTCCAACCAATCAAGAATACTAGACTCAAGCTGCACTTTACCCTGTTTCTCCTCTTCCTGTTGATCTTTAGGCACTTCTTCACTCAATCCTTGCTTCTCAGGAGTCTCACCTGTCCGGCTCTCCTTCTCTTCAACATGCTCCTCTTTGTGCTTAGGGGATGGAATCTTTTCCGCCTCTTCCTTTCTTGGAGGTGATTTAACCTCTTCGGTTCCAATAGGTGATTCCACATATGCAACCAAGGGAGACTGCATTACCTTTTCTACTTCGGCTTTTGCACTATAAAGGTCACCTTCATGAAATTCCTCCCCTTCAGCATCTGGATGATCCTCAACTTCTTTGGATTCACCAGGTTCACTTTGAGCTTCATGGGCGGAAGGAACATCATCATGCTACTCCTCATGAGAAACAACCAGAGGAAGGTCTATTTTTGGAACACTATCCTTGGGAGAAGGGGTCCTAGACCTCCTTGTGTACACCCGTGCCTTCTCTTCTAAGCTTTCAACATTTACCACTGGTGGGGTAACTTCTTCTTCTCCTACCTTGGAGCTAGCCTTCTGTGACAATATTATGACTCTCCTTCTTTTGGGCATAGGGACATCAACCTCAGGACCTTGCTTTTCAATTTCTTTCTATTTAGACCTCTTAGTCTTTGACCTTTTCTTAGCTATTGGCTTTCTCTGCTTTTCTGTTTCTTGGACCTCCTCCTCTTGAACACCTTTTATCTTGATCTTGAATGGAGAATCCAGCTTACCTTTTCCCTTAGGATCTTGCTCAGTTGACTCTTCAGAAGTGGAGTGAGGGTCCAAATCTCCCATTAGCTCGTAGGTGCATTGTACACCTTCATTCTCTAACTCCCACAGTTTATGCCTTAGCCACATTCTAGTAAACTTAGTGACTGGATCCATCAGCTGTTTTAGTTCTATTTTTTCTTCCTCTAACCAATCCACATCACCAATCGGCCTGTCCTTTATTGCCTCATAAGAATGATCTTGAATCAGGTTTCCATCATCCTCGAGTTGATCCGGGACTACCCTCACATTGTATAATCAGATTGATTCAACTGGCAGTCGAGAAAACTTCTTCTTTCTGACCTCAAATTCATCACTACAATTGGCCCAGTAGTCCTCCAAATCAACCTTATGGCTATACTCTCTACTGGCCTTCTTTTGGGATTCACTTGTGATATCAAATCTGGACCTCTTGGAATGGAAGGATAAAACAAGAGCACTCATCTCCTCCTCAGAATCCTAGGCATAACCAATGGAAGGACAAGCCTCTCTATTGCCAATCCTCAAGGGGAAGTCTCCACCAAAACCAGTCTTATGCTTGTCCCTCTTAACTATGGCATCAAAGTCACATATATGTCTAGTGACCTCCAAAAGAAAAATGTGATTGGTAGGGTACCTTGGAAATCTGAAAGGGGCCCTTTGGAAACCATCAATCTGGATGTATGAAAAAGTTGGGAACTGAATAAACCATGCCCCATATTTCTTGATTAACTCCTTGGCTTGGTCAGAAATCCTTGTATGCTCTGCTCCCTGAAGTAATATAGTGATATGCATGGTGAATGCATCATTCACCCTCCTGTAACTCGAACTTTCCAAATGCAACTAAGGGCAGACCTCATAGATATTATCTTATCCAAAGGTGCCCCTGGTACTCAATCCCTTGTATGGATGAAACCTTGCAAGAGCATAGACCAAGTATGAGGTCATTGTGAAGGTCTTAGTCTACAACACATTGGACAACTGCTCGTGAATCACTCTGCTAATGACACCTACCCAATGGTAGTCAGTCTTCTCCTGTTCCATCCTCACAATTACATGGCACATCCAATTCTCAAACATGTCAGCATTCTTCAATCCAACCACCCTGCTGAGCAATGTGATGGCATCATAATACTCCTTGAATTTTGCCCTGAATAGCTGTTTAGGCAACTTAGAATAATGAGACTTTGGATTCTCCAGCCAAGAATTGATAAGCTGTTGAGATTTAACAGTTTGCTCATCATAGTACTCCTGAGCTACCTCTATGTTGAATGCCACCACATGAGATCTATCTGGCATATCAAAAGTCTGAGCAATGGAAACAGGGTTGAGATTTGCTACAACTCTCCCTTGAGGACCAATAAGTCTTTGTGTATCCTAATCATAGTACCTTGCACATTCGAGGAAAAGCTCATAACACTACATCGTTAAAGGGAAACCAACCACATGTGACAAGCCTGACTCCAACATCCTCTTAGCCACCAGAGGAAGATCCTGTGCTGCCATTCTACCTTTGAACTCCTCGTAATCCCACAACCCAACATTCATATCTGTTACTTCTGACCAGATAGAAGTGATCTTACTCTCAGGAATTCTGCTTCTGATGTCCATCTTAATCTTTTCTGCTTCAGACATTGAAGACCTAGTCACTACCTTGCTAGACTCAACCTGCACTTGACAAAGGAGACATAATAAAAAGCACAGGAAACCAATGTTAATTCATCAAGGGAATCATAAAAATGAGTCCCACATAAGCAAGATGTCATTAAATTTCAAATGAAATGATCATAACAAATTTTGGGTTTCAGGACCATCCGCGAAATCCAAGCCAGGAGGAACTCCGGGAAATTATGAGCTAGACAGATTCTAGTGAAATAATCATAAAAACACCAATTAGCAATTAACTTTGATCATTGTTAATCAATAAACAAAATGTGAGCTCTAAATATAGCATAAATTAATCATAAAATGCATTGAAAATCACTAACACATTATGCTATTCCATATTTCCTTACATTTCACTAGATTTCGGGAAAATCCGCTAGAGACGGATTTCCACAAAGGCAGAGACACTTTGCAAACTTTAGAAAATCTAGGCGGCATAGGACTTCGGGAAAATTTGGGGTCAACGGAAATCTGTAGAATATATGAAACTCCGAAAACTATAGTGGATTCTGGGAAAACATAGGGAAACGAGAAAATCTGTCAGAGATGGAAAATCCGCCAGAGATGAAAAATCCCAGACTAAGGACGAAACCCGAATTGCGACACAAAATCACGATTTCGCTCAAACCAAAGGATAGATCATAAATTTTGAGAAACTAGGCCTGAGACGAGTTAGGTATGAACCTTCTATAGATTTTCTTTGCATTCTAGGCTAGTTGGGAAGCAAACTAGGGTTAAATGGTGATGCCCTAAGTTTCAAACCCTATACATCCACCATTAATGCACATGCAAGCTCAGAATTTAAACATTGCAACTACTAATTCTCGACTAGGGGAAAATCATGGCTCTTAAGCGAGAAACATCAAAATGAAAATAAACAAAGGACCTCAAAACTCACTTGGGAGATGACAAATAAAGCAATGCTGGGCAGCCCTAACCATGAAATGATTAGATACTTAAGAATTCGAACACCAATAAACTTTATAACACCAAAGCCTTATCCACAATTATCAATTAAAAGCAAGGCAATTGAAAACATACCATTGTGAAGCAGAAGTCGATCTCAGAAATAGCAAATGCGAAATTAATGGCGTCCACAAAGAACAGCGGTAGGAATGCACCAGAAATCACCACTTAGATCAAACAATCCATACTCAAATGGCTCAAATCAAATAAAAAAATTGCAAGAAGGCACTCCGCAGCTCAAATGATGGCAAACAATAAGCATAATAGTGCAAAAGACCTCAAAAATTAGTTAAATACATCATTCAAAGCTCGTACGAAAACATTAATTGCAACCAACAAGATAGCTAGGAAAATTCGGGAACCTGACGATAGGACAGAATCTGGAAAAATCCGGCCCACGCGGAATTCTGTGAAGACTGAAAATCTCTGAACCATAGTGCTCAGCCGAAGTCCGAATAGGATCCGGGAAAATTCGACCGGGGTGGTAAGTCTCGAACCAGGGTGAAAACCCGAAATTCACCTAGAACCAAGGATTTTCAATGAATAACTTAGGGGGATCACTTAGGAAATTAAAATAAACATTTAAGCACATGCCAAAATAAGACAAAACCTCAAAATGAAAGGGACAAGACACCAAAAACCAAAGCGAAAGAGGGTCCCTGCTTTCAGCGGGGCATGTGTGCGAAAACTGCACAACAAAACCTAACCCTAGTTGAACCCTTACCCTAGCCTAACATTAACCCTAACTCTAACCCTAATTGTGTGTATCTCTAATTGAATCTTAAACCTAACCCTAGATGAGTCCTAACCCTAACACTAATCCTAACCCTAACCCTTATTCAAAGCTTAATACTATAACCCTAACCTTAACCCTAACCTTGATTGAACCCTACCCTAACCCTAACTCTAATTAAACCCTAATTACAAACCTTAACCCTAACATAACCTTAACCCTAATTGATTGTTAAATCTAACCCTATCTTTAATTGAACCCTAATCCTTATTGATCCCTAACCCTATCTTAATTTTTTAAAGATAGATTTGTTGGTTTTAAATATATTAATTTAGAAACTTATTTTTATGTGTAATAATATTTTTATTATATTTCTTTGTATTTAATTTTGTAATTTAAAATTAATTTTAGATGTGAACTTATTATGAAAAAAGGTCTTTATATTAGATTTATATTTAAGTTGCTATATTTTTGTACAATATAATCTTTAGTAAAGCATTTATTCTTTAACTATATATTGATTTTGAATAAAATAGAATATGAATGATTTTTCTTTTTTGAAATATTTTTAATTTTTTAAAAAATATTGAATATTTTTTATGTGTAATAGTAAATTTATGATATTTTATTTCTATTTAGTTTTCTAATTTTAAATACATTAATTTAATTTTTTTAAAAACAACTATTTTTCATTCTTTATAGTTGTATTTCTATTCTATTATTATGAAAAATATTTTTTTTTCGACAAAAGTGGACACGCCACTATATTATATTAATATATATAATAATATGTACATAAGCCTGGTTTAGAGGGCATACCGACAGGAAAGAACCAGGGAGAAAACCTATGGTTATAGCCCAATCGATACAAAATATTGATTCAAACTATTACAATCAATTACAAAATTATCCCACATGTAGGGGATCGAAAATTAGATTTTTCAAAAAAAGACTAACTACAATACTGCTACCTTAATTCATCTGAAGACCCAATGCTTGATTGGTACAAAGTGAGGCATGATTTTCAAAACGTGTGCATGCAAAGCCTTTTCCAAAAACTAAAACAAAACATTTTAACTGCCCACCTTCTTGCTACTCCTCCATTCGCTCTGCATAGGTTGAATTTTGGTCCTACACTGCAACACACTCATCCTGTTGCTCAGTTTTATTGGGAAGAGGCATCTCCCCTGCAAAAAAGTCATAACCAGCAAAAGGAGCCTCTTCATCTGTTTAAGTGACAATTTCTACTCAGCTAGCTGCTTTGAAACCCTGGCATAGAGAGTTGGTACACTCCGCACATGAGAAATCATGAGATTCTCTGAACACATGAGCTTTAGATTCAATATGCAATGGTTTTTTTTTGGCAGAAACACGACTTAAGGGCAATTTTTGAACATGATCCCAGAGGAAAGAAATGACATAGAACTTTTCTTTAATTTCAGACTCCAGAGACAAACAGATTCGCTTGTCATGTTTCTTTAGAGTAGAAAGTAGAACATAATCATTTTGAAATTGAAGACCCAACCTGATAGCTTCAAATATTTCTTCAAACCCATAGTTTTCCTTTACATATTCACGAGGGAATAAGCCTCCAATGTAACCCTCCCCAGTGAACATTATATTTTTGCACAAAATACAACTCATTCTTATCAAAGAACTGAGGGTTTACAAATTTTGCTACAATTAATTCTAATTCCCTCAATGATTGAAGCAAATCCATAGCATTTGATAAGAATATCGAAAGCACCTGAGAAGGAAATAGTAAGTGTCGAGCTCTCAGACGGATGATTTCCATTCCCAGCACCGAGCGTACCACATCCTCCTCACGCATGCATTCCATCTTAAAAATGAGGCTCAAATCTGCCTGAGAGACTTCTTCAAACAACCTTTCCCAAGATTGAATAGGGCAATTAATTTGTAAATTCCAGGGGCGGAGAGCCATGTTTCCACTTTGACTTCACTTGCTACTCAATTCAGAATTAGCTACTCACAGAAGCTTCTTGAAAGAGACTATTTAAATGAATGATAAAATGTCGTTTTTAAGACCCAAAGAACCCTTCACACACTTTTTGGTGGTAATAATGGCAATTGTTTTGTATGAAGAAAGATTAAAGTGGAAAATCCTTAAAACTATTACAGATCATGCGAAAAGGATTAATTCTCCTGCAAAAGATTAATGTCAAGTACCACCACACTCAAAAGGTACCATAAGGATACCATCATGCAACTCACAAGCATTTGCCAAAAAAATGGCAAAATTAATTATGACCAAAATTTGTATAAACAACCTCCAGTATTCGCCAAAGAAGTGGCAAATTTAAATGTGGCTAACAATTGCATCTATGACCTATCCCATCACTTCTTAGAATAGATTGCTCACTGCATATTAGAGCACATGATGATATCCTTAAGGTACCAATCCATTTGTAATTCTCAGGCAAAATCATTCCCTTGTGTAAAGAGTATAAAGATGAAGCCCAAGGCATAATCATGACAAGTAATGCAAATTTTAGCATGGAAACATCCAAAATTAGCTTTCCCTAACAAATTCAGTGGTACTTATATATGCCAATATAGTTCTCATACCTGTTGGATACGAAAAGGCACCCATTACTTAAGGTGACAAATATCCTACTCAATCGATTGAGCTGAATGTGGAAAATTGACAAGCAAAGATAAATCAGATGAAGTACATATTTCCTGCTTTAAACTGCCCATGCTAGCTAGAAAATCTACTAAATTATTTCCCTCTCTGTAAGTATGAGTTATCATATAATTTTTAAACTTATGAAGAAGATCCCATACTTTTTGGAGGATATATTTGAGACTCCAATTTTTCTTTAGTCGCATTAATTATCAATAAGGAGTCGCCTTCAATATGGAGGTTTTCAATACCCATTTGTAGGGCCATTTCTAGTCCTAATATTAAAGCTTTAGCTTTAGCTAAATTATTAGATCCTCTATGAAGATACTTGGAACATAAAGCTAATACCTTTCCTTAAGGATCACGCAAGCAGACCCCTACACCTAATTCCCTCAGATTGCCTTTCGATGCACCATCGAAGTACAACTTTATAAAATCATCTTGGGGAGCATTCCATTTTACCTGCTTTCTATCACACTTCATTTGTCTTGATTGCAATAAATTGCCTGGAAAAGGGAGTTTTATCTGCTTCCAATTCTGTAAAATGGAATTATCCCAACTGGTAAAAGAGGAGCTTATGTCTTTAGTTTCTTTAGTATTCGCATTTACTACCTCAGAAATTGCATTTTCAATTTTTGCATTGACAACATTAATAGAATGGGATACTTTCCTAAAGATTCGTAGGTTTCTTTCCCACCAGAGATTCCATACTACAAGAGCTGGCACAATTCTCCATATGCAAGAAAAAAATGATGATTTGTAGAGCATTGGCCAACTTTGAAATAAGTCCCATAAGGAATTTGGAGGGGGCATGCACAAATTGAGCTTACTGAGAATAAACTCCTAGCTTTGTTGTGCAAATTTACAATTGAAAAATAAATGATCAACACTTTCAAACTCCTCAGTGCATAAAGAGCACATAAAAGGATCTGCTATTCTTAATTTGGCTAGACAATCACTGGTTAAGATACATTTCTTCAATGCTAGCCATGTGAAACTTCCTGCCTTGGGGAGAATTCTATTATCCCAACAGAATTAATAAGCTCTTTGAGTAAGAAGATGGCCTGATTCTTGATTTAATGCCTTGCATCCCTGACTTACCGTATGATTTCCATCTTTTGAGGGAACCCATAATAATTTATCCAGTTTGGAAGAAAGATACACTATCCTTGTTTCCATCATGTTCTATAGTATACTACATTGATGATCATATAAGGAATGATGTGAAATTCTCTTCCAGGTTACCTTACCCGAGCTGAGATCTACCAAATGAATATAATTTAACAAATTGTCTCCCCAAATATCTCTCAAAGTTTCCATTATTGGAAGAAGCTATGGGATATTCTATAATGGAATATAACCATTCCAAGAATCCTTCCAGAAGTTAACCCTTTGACCATTATTTACCTCCCAAGAGATGTATGAACTTACTAATTTTCTACAAGAAATTAGGAAATTCCAAATGGCCGAACCTTTTGGAGGGTTGGCAACCATGAAAATCCTTGTAGAGTCATTGTTATCTAAATACTTTCCCTGCAATATTTGACACCACTTAGCTTGCGGATTCACGTACATTTTCTAGGCTAATTTTGTACCAAATGCTTTATTTCACGTCGAAAGGTTAATAACACCCATGCCACCTTGTGCTTTCCCTCAAGACATAGCTTCAAGAGATATTAAATGCACCTTCTTACGGTCATCCATATTCCCTTTCCATATGAAGGTTTTGATCAAACTCTCAATTTCATAAATTACTGATTTTGGAGCCTTTAAGACTGCAAGAAAATAATTAGGTATTGAGGAGAGCACAACCTTAACTAATAGGATTCTACCAGCTAAAGATAGCCATCTAGCTTTCCATGCTGATATCCTAGATTTAATCCTTTCAATTACTTTTACCCAATAAGTAGCTTTATTTGGGCTTGCAAAAAAGGTATCCCTAGATAGGAACACAACAAAACTGCTTTTTGAAACCCTAGTATATTGAGAATTTTTTTCTCATTGACCTCACTTGTATTAAGAATGTTAATTTTAGACTTTGAAGAATTAATCCGTTGACCTGAGGCTGAAGAGTATTTATTCAAAACATCCTTAATTTGGTTGGATTCTTCCAAAGTTGCAACCCCAAATAAATTTGTATCATCTGCAAAGAGGGAATGAGTAACTTCCAGATCTGTATTCTCTATTTGGATTCCTTTCCATAAGCCCAGAGAGTGTATCTTAATGATATATCTGCTTAGAGCCTCTTCCATAATGATGAACAGGAAAGGAGACATAGGGTCACCTTGTCTTACACCTTGAGAGGCATTGAAAAATCCTGTTGGTGAACGATTGAGAGTCACTGAGAATTTGGCTCCTGATAGGTATGCAATGATCCAATGGCACCATCTTGCTGAAAAACCAAATTTAAGCATTCCTTTCCTCAAGAAACTCCAATTAACCTTATCACACGCCTTCATCATATCTATCTTGACAATGATAGAAGGGACTTTCTTGGATATTATTGAGTGCAAGGTCTTATGGGCCACAATTTCCCCTTCGTATGTTTCTTTACCTGGAACAAAACCCCCTGCTCTTGTGAAATTATCCTCAAAATGATAGGTTGTAACCTCAAATATATTGCCTTTGAAAAAATCTTATATATTGTGTTACACAAAGAAATAGGCCTATATTCCGTGAATGAGGAAGGGTTACTTACTTTAGGAATGATGACAATATTAGTTACATCAAACTGCTTGAGCAATGTTCCAGTTCTATGCGATTCTTCTAATACCCATAAGAGATCATAGCACACAATTTCCCAACATTTCTGGAAATAAGACCAGTAAAGCCATCAGGCCCTGGTGCTTTATCAGGAGGCAAAGAAAAAACTACCTTTTTAAGCTCCTCAATTGTAAACGGCTTCAATAATTCTTCATTTTCCTTTACAGATATGAGTGTTGGAATTGCTTGCAGTAATTTTTCCTCATCCTACTCATTTTGCTCATTTTTATCATTTGGGGCAGTTAAAAGATCCAAAAAAAATCTCACACATTCTTTCCTGATGTCTTCTTCTTTTGTGATCCAGTTACCCATTGGAATCTCTTTGACCGCTTGGATCACCTTAGCTTCTCTTTTAATTTGAGTAGAGGCATGGAAATACTTAGTGTTTCTGTCACCTTCTCTTAGCCACAATTCTCGTGATTTCTACCTCCAATAGACTTCCTCTCTAGCACTTTGCTCCTCCCACTCCACTTGTAATTTCTTTTGTTTCTCATATAGTAAGTCATCAAGTCCTTGTATAATTTTTGCATGAATATATTCTAGTTCTTGACAAATCATATTCTTCTGTTGAAAGATATTCTTAAATGTCTCCTTGTTCCATTTTAGTAGTTGTTGTTTGATGTGTAACAATTTTTTGTACAACTGGAACATCATCGTCCCAGGTTGAAAAGGAGCAAAAATCTACCATTGGAAAATCATCTCCACAAAGTTAGGGTGTTTGAACCACATGCTCTCAAACTTAAATGATGATTTAAAAGGAGAAGAAGATATATTTGCAATCATAAGAGATATTGCATAACGATCAGAATCAGGAAAATGCAATATCTTAGAGGTAAATTGATAGGAAAAATTGAGCCAATTTGGAGATAGAAGAAATTGATCTAGTCTTACTGCAATTTGAAGAAAACCTTTTCTTTGATTTGTCCAAGTGAACTTACCATTAACTGGAAAAATATCCCGCAAAGCATTCGTATTAATGAACGATCTAAAATCAATCATGACTTTAGTAGGCGGGCTTATACCCCAATCTTATCTTGGAGAGATGGAATGGCATTGAAATCTCCTGCCAGAATAACTTTTGCATCTCCTAGTCTCGTGATAACTTGAGATAAGTGATCCCAAAGATGTTTCTTATCCGTTGTAGGCGTGGGACCATAGATGTTGAGTAACCAAAATTTGGTATCAAATTTCGTTACTTCAAGCAATTGCCAATTGTTTCCATTTTGCTATAAAACCATAGAAACTTGTTTTGGATTCCATAATGCTGCTAGACCCCCTGAAGCCCCTTGTGCAGGGGGATGAATAGACTGCTACATATGCCACTTTTGAATTGTCAATTTGTACATATCATCTGAAATTTTGGTTTCTTGAAGAAGGACTATATCAGCTCTGCATCCATCAATTTGATGTTTTATGCGGGCGCATTTGTCAGGGCATTAATGCCCTTGACATTCCAAGAAAAGATCTTCATTGTACCCGAGGAGAGCAACATGCTCTCCTTAGGCACTTATTTGGTGGAGATATCAAAGAGTCATGCAGCGTAGCTTGTCACCCTGCTTCTATTTCCTCTTGCATTTTTATAGCTTTAGACTTACAACCTCTTTTACCTGGAGACTTCTTTATAAGAGGTTGGTAAGGAGTCTGGGAGATGGAAAGAGTTTGTGAATAATCAAATTTTGAAGAATTTTTTAATTCTTCCCCTTCAATTTCTCCCTCCTCTTGTAAATGTGGTTCCTTAAGTATCTGTGACTGCAACTAATTGTGGGGCACCTCAAAAGATTCCTAAGTATTCTGGGTATTTTGAGTATCACCAATAATTTCCTCTTTAGCATTATTGCTATCCCAATCCCAAAAAGAGCCTTCTTCAAAAACCTCATCCGCTATTTCCTCAAAAATTTCTGAGCCCACTGTGACCAAAATATTTTTCTGCTAACAACTCTAGATCCGCTTCATCAAGTTTGCTTTCCTTTGGATATTGTAGCAAACCCTGTATTTCACCCTGTGCTTCAACTAGGGAATTAGTTAAAAGAGGAATGTTTCTGCCCTACTTGACCAAATGACCAGACTGAAGAAACATATTTGAATCTTGAAACATTAATTTTCTGACTATTTCTTCTAGCTGAAATTCATTAATTTGAAAGGATGGAAAATACAGATTTAGACTTAGGGTAGTATGCTTTTTCCATAACAGTTCATAGCACAAAGAAACATTAATAGATTTGAAAGATTGCTAGCTACCCCAAGAAAGTGATTTGCCATTAAAACCTCATTTTACAGGAAAACTGATAATTTGGTTACTTTGCATGATTTCGCTACCCATAGAATCATTGAATTCCGTGACTGAAAGTGGGTAACTGTTATGCCTTGCACAACCACCCCATTTTATTCTAGAACAAAATGGGTCCCCCTTTTCTTTTTACTTTCGTCGCCTTTGGTTGTCTGGTTTGGTCTTGGGAGTTCTTTTGTTTTCCTCCTAAGTTTGTTTTTGTTCTGCTGAATTTGGTTCTGCCTCAGTTAAAGTTGGGTTCCTTTTTGTTGAAAATTGAGTGAAATGATAAAAAAGGATATATTTTATATGCTTTTGAGAACTAATGGAGGCCTTTGTTTTGCAAGATTGAATCGCTCATCTAAAGATATCTCTCAAGGAGGTCAGTTGGAAGGCATCCCTCAATCTAGTTTAGCATAAAACTCCTCAAGAAGAAAGTCGCTGAGACCTTTCAGATGTCTTGCCGACTGGCAGTGTGTTATTCATTTGGGATCCACCAGTCACCATGACATCTCAGTCGCTGTGAGGTTTTATATGTCTCTCCGCTCGGCATAAGGTCTCGCCGATCTGTGGAAGTCTCAGCGAAAAGGGATGTCATTGGAAAGATCTCGCCGAGAGAGATAACGTCGGCATAAAGTATGGCCGAAGGGGAAGGGTCTTACCGAAGGTTCATGGTTCGGCATAATGTCTTACCGACTGAAGGAGGTCCCACTGAAAAAGTTTATGCTTGGGGAGAGTGGTTTACTTTCAACATGAGGTCTCGCCAACCAAGCAAAGTCTCCCCGAAGTGAAATGAGCTCTCGCCGAAGCAAGGTGGCTTCGATGAAATGTCCTACCGACATAGCAATGTCTCAGTGACAGGGGGTAACGTTGGCATGAAGTCTCACCGACAGGGTGGACTCTTGCCAAAATGGAACGGCGTCGGGGAGAAAAAATTATATTCGCCATAAGGTCTGGCCGACCACAAAGGGTCTCGGCAAAAGGGTGTGACTTCGATGTAATGTCTCAGCGAAGGAAGCTAGCCTCGCCGACATGGAATGATATCGGCATGAGGTCTCGCCAACCCGTGGAAGTCTTAGCAAAAAGGTTTGTCATCAGGGAGAAAGGGTTGCTCAGGGGGAAGTCTTCCTGATCCGTTGGAGTCTTGCTGAAAGGTGGGGGCTTCGCTATAACATCTGGCTGACCCGATGGTGTCTCGCCAAAGGAAGAGGGGCTCAATGTAATGTCATGCTGAGGGAATAAAGTCTTGCCGATAGCAATGAGCCTGCCAATGGAAAATGATATCGTATGACTCTTAGTGCCCGCTGTGACCTCCTGCCGACTGAAGGTTGTCTTGCCAGATGCGGATGTTGTGCCAATGGAGCCACGCGGTGGTATAACCCTTGGGGACTCACTATGATGTCTGGCCGATAGCGATTGTCTCGACGACCACTGTGGATATCGATATGGCTTTGGCCGCTCGCTATGAAGTCTTGCCGATCGTCGTATGTCTTGCTAATAGTTGCTAGGAGGTATGATCGCATTGGGGAGACACGATTAGTGTCTCACCGACATGCGTTTTGGTGTGAATGAATTTTGACCGCTCGAGAATTTTATGTGGCATGTGTTCAACCAATTAGAGAGAATTAAAGGCAAACCCTGGACAGTTTGACTGATTGACTACCCCTATGAGGAAGATCAATAGAATGTGTGCGGCATGGATCTGCTCTGTGAATAAAGTGATGGATCAATTCACTATCCAGGGGTTTCATCTGTGAAGATCTAGGGGGAAAATTTGATGCTGCTTCCAGAAGAGGTCAACTTGCAGAAAGATCTTGAGCACCAGGAAGCCGAGGGGAGAAAAGGCCACCAGTCTCAGTGACAACTGTAAGGCCTACTAGAAAAAGGCAGATCAATATTAATGGTGATGCTCCAAGGCATTCAAAGTGGCTCTAATGGAAGTTCGAAGGTGGACACGGAGGCCAGAAGTAAATGCCATAGTTGCAAAAGATCTAGAAGTCATCCCCAGAGCAATCTTTCACCGACATGGACACGGAGGATGCAATTGAATGCAACATTAACTTCATTTTGAAAAGATCTGAGGGCCGACCCTCCTTTAACGAATTGATATTTTTGTAAAACCCTAAAATAGGGGCCATCGCATTCTTTTTGGTACATTCTATATATATGGCATTTTTTCCTCTTTGTAAAAAGAGGTTCAGAGACAGAGAAATAGATTTTGAACAATAGTAATTTTCTAAGAAGTAAGAGAAACTTAAGAGTAGCAATAGAGTAGGAGTTAGATTCAACAACAAGCAGTAATGTATCCTTCTGGTTCTCTTAGAATAGATGGAAACAATTTGAAGACATAGGTTTTATGTACACTGGTGATTGTGCCAGAGTTGTAAATGTTGCTTATCTATTTCACCAATAGTAGAAGCAACCAGATTCAAATCTACTTCATATTGTGTTTTAGAATGGTATTTATCTTGGGTTAATCATTTGATTTGCAAAGCTTTCAAGGAACAAAATCATATTTTATGTTTTGTTTAAATGGTAAGTTACAATCTATTGTTGAAGTTAGCACTGTGAATGAATGAAGTTGTGTGTTAATCACAAGTTGATTTTGTTCTCCAGTTTTAGTTAGCAATTCCTTGAAAGGTAACAAGTCTGGTTAAGTTGGATGAATTATTATTCTCTTTAGTTCCAAGCTTTGATCTATCTTTTTCTGTTTCTTTAAAAAACCCCAGTTAAGGTAGGTTTGAATTTATGCTTGATCTTAGAACAATCCACAAGCTAAACACCAGCAGGCCCCTTGAACATTATAGTTCACATCAACCACTGAGTGAAATCAACATAGTCGAGAACTGATTACCAAGACCTTGGGAGTTAGATATCCATGTGTTATTCTTTCTCTTTCAAGAGAGCAAAATAGTGATATTTTGTTTAACTGTTGTTGTGCTATTCTGACCATCAACAATAACCCTTATCATTGGAAATACCCTGTTTATCTCCTTCTTTAGCTGATTGGCACTTGTTTTGAGGGACCTGAGAATATAGTGGATCCTTACAATAACATCAAATAATATTTTTCTTTTTAATTTTTTTTAATATTTTTAATTTTTAAGTATATTAATTTAGAAACTTACTTTTATATACAATATTAAATTTAAGAAAGCTATTTCATACTTAACTTTCTCAATTTTAGAAACTTTTTTTTTATGTGTAGTAATTTAACTTTTTTTTTTTAATTTCTTATCTTTATAAATAATAATAATTTTTTATTGGAAAAGATTACTTAAATAAATCTATATAAAAACATCAAGTGATATGGTGTTTTAAAAATATCTTGAATATTTTTAAGTATATTAATTTAGAAACTTGCACAATAAATTTAGAATATTCTTTTATACTTAATTTTCTAAATTTTAGAAACTCTAGCTATTTCACTTATTATAATTTTGATTTTGATTTTTATAATATTAGAAACTCTAAGAGTTTCACTTTGCGTAATTTTAGAAACTTTATCTATTTCACTTATTATAATTTTTTTATACCAACTATGATATTGATTTTTATAATATTATATTCCTTGGTTAGATTTGTTAGCTATAATTAAAATGAATGTAAATCATGTTTGTAAATATTAGAGAATATATTTTTAATTATTGATTAATAGAATATCAACATAACTTTATAATTTTAATATACCTATTCTAATTCCAATATAACTTTATGCTATAATGCTCGTATGCTAAAAGAACATTTTGTCATATAATTCCAAAACATTAAACTCTTGAAGACAGGAAACTTAGTCCAAAATTCTCTCTATATAATATAGAAATTATTTAACATAAATTTCAAAAATATATCTAATAGTTTTTTCATCATTTAATTGTTATTGTTAATTTAATAAAATATGCTTAAACATATTTTTTATATACAATAGAAATAAAAATAAATAAATATCCATTTATTTGATATTCTAAATGACAATAGATATGAATATTAATATGTATTTATGGATAGCTTCACCTCAAAAATATCTAACCTAATAAGTTTATTATAAATATTACATTCCTTAAAACATAATAGAAATGATTTATAGGTTGTTGAAGTTTTTTTTCTTGATCATTTGAGTAATGAAATGATATCTCAAAAAATGGATTGGCCCATGCAAAGAAACCTTAGAAAACAACATTGACGATTGATTACAAATAGAAGCATGTCAGATGTTAAAAAATAGACCTGAAATTAAATGATTTACTTCTTAATAACAAAGATAGAAATGATTCAAAGGAGATTTCTTTGGTTTGGTGTGGAAGAGAGGAAAATATTGGCTCTTGTTGGATGGGATAAAGTCTGTATCTTGAAGAGAGATGGTGGTTTGGGCATTAGCAGGATAAAACTTTTCAATAAATCTTTAGTGGCAAAAATGGGTTGGTAACTTTTGGAAGGAGCCAAAGATTAGGTTCAAATTATTAGAGCAAAATATCTAGGAAACAAAGACCAAAGCTGCTTCTTGAGGAAAGAGGATCTTCCCTATGGCTTTGTCTTCTGGAATAACTTGATCAAGATCAAAGGAACTCTGAAACAAGGAGTGAAATGAAGAATTGGGGATGGTCAGAGAACAGACTTCTAGGAAGATGCTTGGACAAATTGTGCTCCTTTGTCATCAAACAACAATCTTCAACAAATTAGAATCGGATTGAAAAGAGCTATTGGAAAAAGGTTGATAATTATATCAATTGGGATGACTCAAGGCCTAAATGGTTAAATTTTAAAAATTATATGGAAAATGATGTTCTTAGAGGGGGAAGACAATACAATTAGGAAGCTGGTTTGCATATCCTCCTGCAATAAATTGGTGAACCTAATTTTTTCTCGAGGGATAGGGATGACGAGTGGATATGGACCAAAAGTTTATCTGGGAGAATCTAGGTCAAATCTATGTATGAAGTTTTGGAATACCTATTGATTCAAAGGAGGGACTTTAACTAGAAAATGGTTTGGAGCAAGAACCTAATACTTAAAGTTAATTGCTTTTGGTGGACATTGGCACATGGCAAGATTCTCACTCTTGATAATCTTAATAAAAAAGGCTTCTACTTGGTGAATAAATGCTACCTTTGTAATGAAGCTAAAGAAAATATCATGCACTTGTTTCAATGTCCCTACTCACAGGACTTTTGGTCTTTCTTTATGAAAAACCTGATAATTGATTGGGTTTTCCCTTCTTCAATTAAGATGTTTATAGAATGTTGGAATTATTGCCCCTATTCACATAACATCATTATTGACCTGTGGAGGCAAGTTCCCCCGTTCCTCACTTGGGGATTGTGGAAAGAACGAAATAATAGAATTTTTAGGGATACTGCAAAGAACAACAAAGAGTTAGGCATGCCTATAAGACAACAAATACAGGAAAATATCAACAACTGCAAATATGCTCACTTCTAAGAAAATGCCTTCCTACAAAGATTTGAAAATCAAGAAACTATGGGGTATCTCACAAGATCTAACTAACATCAACTGGACAAAACAACTTATTATAGTAAAATTTGGATACCTCTGGATCTGGGATGGATAAAACACAATTTTGATGATTTTTCAAAGGGGAACCCTAGTATAGTGGGAGTAGGAGGAATTATAAGAGATCATCAAGGTAATTTAGTGGTTGGATACAACAGAGGTTTGGGAATAGCAACAAACAATATGGAAAAGGCTAAAGCTATGTGGGTGGGAATAAATTGTATGAACGACAAAGGTTACACTAAAGTCTTTGTTGAAGGAAATTCCAAGCTAATAAAAAATTATTTAAATAATATGGTTGAAGTGACTTTGGAATTAAAAGACATTTTGGATGATTGTAAGAATATGTTGAAATCCTTCCAGCGATTTAAAATTGGCCATGTGTATAGGAAGGGTAATATGGTCGCTGATGCAATGGAAAATATCTACTTAAGACAATCTTGGAGTGGGAGTATTCAAATTTTTTCCAATTGCCAAGTCAGATCAAAAAGATTATATTCAAAGAAAAATCAAGACTTTTAAATAATCCTACACAGATAGAAAGAAATTAGTGTTGATGGAGTACTTGTTGAGTTATCAATTTATTATGTTAATCATTATCTTGCTCATAATGGTTGTGGGAAATATGGAGAGTAGGGAGCGGGGTACTCTAATGATGGCAAGAGTACGAAAAATATTTAGAAGCATAAAAGAAATAAGACTAAAAGAATTAATTTTTTAGAAGCCTACATTAGAAGCCTCATGTAGGATTAAAAAAGGAAAGGAGTCAGAAAGATTTCATATAATTATTTTACCCACCCAATCCACTCAAAATCTTGCTAGGAATTATCGATATGACATTTTCGCACGAGCCAACCTCGATACCGTGGAGTACAATAAAAAAAGTTTAATTATGTTTCTTAATGATGGGGTTGTTGTCTTTTCCAATAAAAGATGGAATGAAAGACACAAGTTATTTAATTTTGAATAGAAGGATTTATTTAAAATTATCGCTAGTGGGTTTGATTCGTCACCGTTTCAAATGAAAAGCTCTCAAGTCACCATTAATGCTAAAATTTTTGAACTTTGTGTGATTTCTGTATTGGATGAGAAGGGTCTAAGAGCTAATTATTTACTTTTGCGCAAGGAAATACTTACTAGTGAGAAACTATGGGAGGTCCTAGAAAGAGAATGAAACCAAGCAAACATGACTCTCTAAGGCATAATGCGGAGGTTTGGAGCCTTTTTGAATGTGTTGGTTTTACCTCATACTTTGAAGCTATGGAGGGCTATAGTGAGGCGCTCAGCTATAAATTTGCAAATGCTTGGAGGGACAATGAGGTTGACATGGGTGGGCTCCATTTCACTGTGGATACTAAACTGATAGCTAGTGTCACGGGCCTCAAATATGAAGGAAATAAAATTGCCAAGAAAAGTACGGGGAACTATAAGACCTATATTGACAAATTTTTTGAAGCCAAGGAAAGAGCACAAAGGTCTCAGAATGGCTATGCTAGGTTGTTACTCCCGCCTCCTTACCACAATGTTTGTTATTTTGTTATGAAATATTTCACTTTAAAGGGCCGATTTTAGTATGTGCATGGATACCATTTCCTCATCATTAACCACATTTGACATTTGGAGAAAATCAATTTTCCTTTTTTCCTCCTTTCGTCATTACAACAGAGCTTGACTAATGGAGCTAACCCGCCCCTGCAACAAGGTTTAATTAGGGCCATCTACAAGTATGTTCTTTCCAACACCCCACAAATGAACTCCTTTCATAATTTGATTGAGAACAATCTATCCCCTAAAAGCTCAGTCAAAATTGAGCTATTGAAAAGCCAACCCCGCTCCCTTGAGAAAGAACCAAAAAATTACAAGACCCCTATCCTTAAAAAAGTGGACCCATCTTGGTTGGCGCTCCTCAAAATTACCCTAGAAAAATGCAATACTGCTCCCCTCTCTTCTGGTATCTGTAAGAAAAGAAAAGTGTTGATAAAAGAGCTAGGCTCTAATTCCCCAACCATTACGATTCTAGATGATCATGACATTAGCCCTGAAAGCAGCTCCACCACCCCTGCTGGTTGTAGGTGTATCCATCTTGCTCTGGATGCTTCTAATGGAAAGAAAAAAAGTAAGAAAACTAAAAATTCTATTGATAAGAAGACAAAGGCCCCTTTGGAGCTTGAGAACAAAAAAGGGAAGAGAGCTGCTAGGGAGGAGAATGATATCTCCTTTGAGGAGTATGTCCTAGATAATTTAGGAGAAATTGAGCTCTCAGAGGAAGAGGTGTTGGTGTCCGAGGATTTTGAGGACTCTAGTCAAGAAGAGGCAGAAGGTAACAATCAAAAGGAGGAACATGGTGAGGATGAGGGAACAAAATCTGGAGAAAAGGGAAACATAAATGAAACCCCAATTGAAGTGGAAGCCATCGATACTACCAATAATACTCCTCTCAATGTTGAGAGTTTGAAAGATAAAAACATTGAAATTGAAAAGAATAAAATGGAAATTCTTGAAGAGAGGATGGAGCAACTCGAAAGAATGTCGCAGAAAGAAGATAATTCACATAGGTTTCATACTATGGAGAAGGCCATCAAGAATGTCTACAGAGTGATGGATGGAGTTGTGAAAAGAGTAGTGATGGGTACTATATCTGGATAGGGTAAGATCAAAAAGTAGTAGAGGAAAAAAGGACACAAGGATGAAGCGAATTGGTCTTGGGAGATGGAGACCAAGGATAGCCTTGAGGAAACAGTGGAAGACCTGAAGAAGGCTTGGAGCCTTATAGAGGAAGCCTAATCGTTTGTTTTGTGTTTTGTGTTTTTTCTCTTTTAATGTCTTTGGTCGATTGGTGTTTTGGCTCTATTGTAATGTTTACTCTAATAATGGCTTGGTAAGCTCGAACTGTGTTTACATACTTTTAATCTCTGGTTTGAAGGTTATTTACTTGCTAGGAACTTATGACAGATTATGCTTGACTTATTATAATTTTTGGGTTGATGATAGTATGATCTGGTTAAAACTTTACTAGTACTTGGATAGGGTTATTTGTTTTGATGCTGTTGGAATTGGTTGATGCTTGATCTCAGTGGTTTTCATGAGGATATGTAGTGTTGTTTCCTATTTTGTTGTCTCCTATATTTTGCTATTCTTGTCTAGATGCTGCTGCATAGGATAGTTTTATTGTTTTTGTATGGGATCAGGGCCCTTACCTTGCTTATTTAATCAAAAACATTCTTTGATGTTTAGAAATAGAAACAAGATTGTAGTGCATAACCAAAATATTGACTTACTATTGCTCACCTAACAAAATGAAAAAAGTTGGAAGGAAAGAATTTACCAAAGGATCTCAAATCAACTGGCTTTACCAAAGCTTGACACAATGGGCACATAGTTAATTCTATACCTCAAAGTGATCTAAGCTTGGTTTCCATACACAAACACAAATCTATTGTGGCACATTGGTTTTCATGAATAAAGACATCTAAAGACCTGCCATATCTATCAGATAGTCACCACGTAATTTGGCATAGAGGCTAAATTTTATTATCAATCTTTCCCAAAGTTTTGTAATTGTAGAGTTTGTTCCATATCAATAATCTATAAAAAGAATCATATATTTGATAAATTTATCTGATATCTACTCTAAAATGTCCATACCCAAATCATGCTACAGCCATGCAAAGCACAGATGAAACTGGAAATTGTGAATGGTAGAGGCTGAAATGAAGTTTGATCAATTGTGAATACATAGTAATGTCATTCATCTTCCATGCGGAAAACCCCACTATTTTTTCTAAAAACAATTAAAAAACTTAGCAACATTAATGAGAGAAGTTGCACGTCATTCAAATATTCTGTGGTGGTTTTGATTAGTAGAATTTATCATGACAAAATGTGCTACAATTACTAGTAAATTGTCAATGAATCTGAGAAAGAAAGCTTTGTGAAGCAGGCCAAGAATGTAGCATAATTTGTAGCTTCCTCAACCAATTCCCATTCTCCACTTGAAGCACAAAAGCACAGAAAAGGCATTGCACATAAAACCCCCTATTAACAACACTCATCTTTAAATTTAGAGAAGCATAGAAAAGGCATTGCAGTCCTATAGATTTGAAAAATATATAGCTTCATTTTCATAAAGGCGTTGCTCTCCCACTGATGATGCTTAGAAACAGTTCAGTTACTTTTAACACATCACCATCTTTCTTGTTGATATCAATCGCCAACAAATGGATAGCATAGACCACCTTTCCACTACTAACCATTCCCACTTCCATGCTTTCAACTATCACCTTGCACGTCAAAATAAATTGAGCTTCTATTTATTGACATAGGCTCTTTCCACCCCCTATTGTGACTGTAAAATGCCTCTTGATGTAATTAATAGCTGCAATAAAGATGTGTTTGCTTGGGTTTCTTTTACTAATGATAAAGAATGGAACTAATCATGCTTACACTTGTGGTGAATTAATTTCAAACACATGTCATTATTAAATGGAATTAAAAAGGTTGTGAATATTATATCATGAATAGTTTATAGAACTAAATATATTTTGGAAGAATATTGACCTTAGGAATTTTAGTAGGCTCTTGTATTGTGTGGCCCTATTAAAAACTATACTCGATAATACAATGTATTATAGATATAGATTATACTTGGGTAGATTTATTAAATTTTAGGGAAAGGCATAACAAATATGATTTATGAATGAATAACTTGATTGAATGAATCTATGTATAGTGCAAGAGGTAATATTGGTGTATATTAAAATAATGATAGCTGGTGATGTTATCTTAGAATCTAGTTAATTTAGGGGTAGAAAGATGGTGGCGTATGCTATAAGTTGGTTTAATTGAAATAATTTAGAGTTATATTTAATACTTATTAGAAATACTAGATTACACCTATGAATTTTGCACATCACTTTCAATAGATGGTAAGTATACATAGTGTTGTTTCAAGCATATTGAATTTCAATTGAATAGTTATGGTTATGAACAATTATTTTATTGTACTAACATGGTTAATTGGTCTAGTCTATTCTTGTGATAAGAATTAAATTAGTTAAAATAATTAATTATTATGTTGATTGATTTTTAAGTTATAGATTTAAGATTACTTAACCATCATATACTCTCACCTTACCCATGCAAGATCTTGGTGAACAAAAAATGAGAATTGATCCTTTGGTTTTACACTTTATTTGATTTAAATTTCTACTTTGAAAAGGTTTTAGAATTAATTTTTTTAATTTTGGATAACCAAAACACTTACCTATCATATGATCTCACCTTGCCCATTAGGTATCTCAAGGTGATCATAAAATAGGGAGTGTTTCTTTTCAAAATTAAACCTATTGCAATGTTTAGTATAAATAGTGTCTTTGGTTCATGTTTACGAGTGATATCATTACATTTAAACACTACACTTGAAGCCTAATATAATTGAAAAAATGGAATTTGTGGCACCATCCCTTTAAATTGCTAGGGAGGTATAAGGAAAATAAAAACCTTTGAGTCTAAGAAAATTTAAAATATTATTTAGACAAGGATTACATTTAAAAGGTAAACTTGAAAATATTTGAATTAAAAATTCACATCAAACATCCCTTTATGTGTTTGCAAATAGATTCTTATATATATTTTTGTCTCTACTTCACCTAAATAGGTGGTAGCCAATGAAAACTTTTTCTGGAGAAATAAGACCCTAGAAAGGGTTGCATACTTACTCATATAATTATATAAATATAATTTTCAAGAAGAACTACATATTTTGTACACCTGGTTCTCTAGTATTTTAATCCCAAGGATATAGGGCATGTAGGAAATATGAGAAATGAAGGATGTTTCTTGTACTCAAATATAAAAGACATCATAACATTTTGTGATTTATTCCTTAAAGATAAAACTATGAATTTAGTTGGTATAAAAATAAAATATGATAGTCGTTAATACTTAGAAGAATCCCCAGGGTGGATTGGTCTTGTACTTGGTTGGTAGCCTAAAACTTGAGGAAAAGTACACAACATTTTTAGGACACAAAATAATTTGGTAAAATATATTGGGCATGCTATGATTTTTATGTAAGAAACTTAAGATTTAGATATTCTCGACGAATCAAAGTCTTTAGCTAGAGCTTAATTTTTAATATTGCATGTCCTTATAATCTCATATGGCTAACTAAGTTGCCTATCTCATATTGGATAGAGGAATAATTAAAATAGCCATGATTTATGATTGTCCCATATAGATGATTAAGCCCAATGGACAAAAGAGCCCATATTGGCTATTCATTTGTTGTCTCATATTGGACAAGTTAGCATGAATTGGCTATTGTTAATTTCTAAGTATTCAGTTGAGACTATCAAATATTAAATAAGCTACAAGTTATTACTCTTTCTTTCTTGTGAATAGTTAATATGAAATTTATTGGTCAATCAAATGGGTTGTTTCTTGAGTATATTTCATTTGGATAGATGCCATTCCATTTAGATGGTTGTTGTTCCATATTAATAGAAGATAAATTTGGATTAATAAATAAAATAAAATAAAAGAGAAAATTTTGTGAAATTTTTTAGGTACAACTTAAAAGTTTTTGATTATCGGAAAAGAGGTTTTGAAGGGTACCTAAAACCCTATACAAAACAAAAGGCGACACGAAATATAAGACAAGGAAGCAGCCCCAAAAGATAAAAAGTTGATTAAACCACAATCAACCTACCATCAAACCAACAACAAAAAAGCATCAAACACAAAAAGAACAGAGCAACAACTAGAGAAGGTTCTTTAAAATCCTTGTTGCCTCCAAAACTTTGGTGATGAACTTGCTATGCATCTCCATAACATCTTTAACATCTTGCATTGGGAAAAAAAAACCTTTTTTGGTTTTGCTTCGAGTACATACACTTGGCCCTGCCCCTGGATCATTTACCTATTTCCTTGTATCATTATCCACACCCACAACATGCACCCCCTATTCAAGAAGAAGGGGATTATTAGTCCAATCCTTATTCTTCTCATTTAAAAGCACCAGACCCTCTGTAGTAGTCTCAAGAGAATCCTTGCTGAGATTAACTAGAGTATAAAAATCCTGATGAACTTTTAGAAAATTCTTCTCAAGGGAAGCAATTCTGGGGTTGTGATCCATTTTTAATTTTGTCAAAGTCCTCTGCCATCTAGTTAGGAGTGTTATTCATGGTATTAACCATACTAAAAACCAAATTCAACTCCCTAGTGCTTCTCAAAGTAGAAATGTTACACCTTGCAATCATGTCGCACTTACCATGTAGATTTTTCACTTCATGAAGGAGCCACATAAACAAATTGAAGAAGACAGATGAACCCTCCTTCACCAAGCTAGAAACCTGATTAAGATCTAGTGATTCCTAGTTAAATTCTATCCCTTGGTGAGAGCACATAGGATACTCCTCGAAATGATTACCAATAGGGGGACAAATTGCTATTTTATTTTTCCTATAGAGATTGAGGCAACAAGGGATGCATCCAGATCAACAATTTTTTTAGAACCCTTAACCTTCTCCACTTTAGGGGCCTTCTTCATCACACTACTTTCCTTTACCCCCTCTGTAACTTCCAAAAAAGGCTCCTCATCACCCTGAAAAACAACATCCCTTACACTAGCAGACCCCAATCTCAAACTTTTTCTCCCACTATAAGCTTTACCACCCTTATTTTCCTCCTTTGATCCACCAAAGATTTTACATTTCACACCTAAAGGGGAGGGCATGAACTCCATCTTAGAAACCCGACCACCTTTCCCAACCTTTGAAGAACTTTTACTCTTAGCCACAACTGAGGGGAGTTTGTCCAACTCCAAGTTAGTTTGATAGCCATCAAACCAAGTAGGTGATTCCTCCTTATCACTAGACTTCGACTCAAAATGGTGAAGACTAAGGGGTTCAATTAGGGGAGCACACAAGGTGCTCTTGTTTTCATAAAAAAAGTATAACATAATGTTTGGTTTGCTCCTCCTAAAATGTTAACTTTTTTTTTTGTATTTCAAAAATTGAATTGGTGGAAAATTAACTAACACCATGTAATTCATGCTTGATTTTTTTGTTAATTTTTTAATAAAAATATGTTTTTCACTAATTTTCAAAGTGGACACATTCTAAAAAATAAAAAATTGAGCGTGATCCCCCCTAACGTTTTTGGAAACTAATTGAAAGTCTCTTTTTTTGATGTGTATACAATAGAATATAAAATGCAAAATATAATTTATTTTAAATTTGGATGAGTAAATAAAAAATAACACCAAAAATAATATACATCGGTTTTTGGAAAAAAAAGAAGAGACTAAGAAAATAAATTAAAGATCAAAATATTAACATATTTGAAATGTAGAAAAAATAGATGGTTAGAAATGTAAGAGAGAGCCTGACATTAATTTGGTGTTTTTTTAGATCAACATTGAAAGACACACAAAATTGATGGAGAGAATGCTTGATATTTAGGTATTTTTTAATATTTTGTAGAAAGCACGTCTTTATGTGTTGACATGCAAGTCCAACCCTTTGGATTGGGTGTCAATATAAATCCAATCCCAAGGGTTGGTATTTTCCAAGGTAAGTTATAATGTTAGTGCATTATAACACGCTCAAATTATAATGCATGCTAGCTTTATGAGAAAAGTAAAAAATAGTTAAATCACATGATTTTAGACTATTTATTATGTTATCTAAAGCACACTCACATTTTGAAAAAGATAAAAAATAGTCTTCTAATATAATATTTTACAAGGGAAAGTTCCCTACACCCCATCAGGAATTAGGATCCAAACATGATTAAAATAAATAGAAAGATGATCAGGGTCCACTACCAACACCTCTCTTTTTATCTACATTTCTCCCTCTTCCTATCTTCTTCCATCTATCCCTCTCTATATATTTATCTCTCTATCTCTATATCCCTCTTTCATATCTCTCTTTACCTATCCTTGCAACTCTCCCTCTCCCTCTCCATCTCTATCTCTATCTTCCTCTCTCCCTCTCTATATCTACATACCTCTCCCTCTGTCTATCTGATGTAGGAGCATCCATGACATTGTTGCTATCCTATGTCAACAAATAAATATTTAATTTTAATTGCAATTTTTGATGTGCTTTGAATTTCATATTTTATCTCAAGAAATTCATTTTGATGTGCATTTGGGTGTTATGCATGTTGGAAATTTTAATTTCAAATTTGGAGTTAATTTGGAGAAAGCAGGATAGGTGGAGATAATGGAGAATATGTTTTAAAAGAAAAAATCCCGAAAAAGCAAGTGGGGGGCGTGGTTTTCTTGAAGACATCCAATCAGATTTGTAACTCCACTTTGAAATTCCATAACTCCTAAAAAATAGGGATTTTGAAGGTGGCTGCCTAGTTTGGAAAAATCAGATTTTTGCTTTATTCAAAAAAGCAATAAAAGCACTGCCTTCCATAATCAACAAGTCTTGAAGTTGGAAAGTTTATTTTATTCAATTTAATTGATGTGATTTAATTTAATTCCATATTTCAAGAGGTGGGAATTGATTTTTTGGGAGTGGGTTTTGAATGTGAAGAAATTCAATCAAATGCATTAAAATTTCATTTCATGTGAAAGACCGTTTGTGTAAAAAGGTAAAATCAATTCATTTGAAGGCTCTCTTTCTCCAGATTGAAGAGGAAGACACAGGGAGGCATGGTATACCTCCAGGGAAGGGTTTGTGAAGGTTTTGTTGCAGATTGGATTTGGTTTATAGAGGCATAAGCATCATGAACAACTGTAGATTGAAGGGTGTGATTGTTGAGAGTGGTTTATTATTGCAGGTGCTAGAGAGTTTGAGGAAGGCTTTTGGAAGCCATATGTTGTTGTACTACACCATTGTTTTAGGTCTAATATCATACCTAAATAATATTGGGATTTGTAATGAGGAGCCAATAGGCTTGGCCTATTGTTTTGTAATGTTGTTTTAAATTTCAATGAGAATTTCTATGATTTTGCTTGCATAAATTGGGTGTTTAGATCAATCCTATTTTATGATGTATAAATCAGATTGGTGAAGGTTGATTATTGGTTTGAATATCAGTTTCGAGACTAATTTTATGAGCCCAAGAGGTTCCAATATTGGTAAAATCAATTTGGAGAATATTTTGTAGTTGTTGGAGGTAGTTTTGAATGAACAAACTAGTGTTCATGTTGCAGATTTTTAAATCTGATTTGTTGCATTTTCAATGCATTTTTTTTTAGAGTAGTTCTATGAAAAAGGGGGTATGTGTGTTATCCTCTTATATCAGTGGTATTAGATCAGGAATTCTTGAGTGTGCAGGCAAAGCGCCAAACGTGAGGCAGTTTGCACTAGGACCTGGGGGTGGAGAGTGTTGAGGATTTGTAAACTGATTGTCAAGTGAGGTACTTTACATGTGTGAACCCTGAGGGTTTGAAATTTGTGTTAAGAATTTGTGAGGAATTAAGGATGAGAAAAGATGAAGAGGAAAATCAATTTTATCATTGGATGAATTTTAAGGATTGCAAAACTAGAGGAAATCAGAGAGAGGCTTTGATAGATGAAATGAGAGTAGAGATTGAGAGGAGGAAACAAGAGGAGAGAAAAGTTGAAGGTAATTTTGATTATCCTTCTAATGATATTTTGAATGCATGAAAGAAAGAGGGTGCAAAAAAGTCTCATGCTTGTGACATCAAGGAAGAGAAAGATGATTTGCTAATACGATTGGAAGCAATTGAAAGAGAGTGGAATGAGAAAATTTTAGCTAATGCAAAGGTTGCAGCCAAAGGTATAGAGGTAATTTCAGATTTTAGTACATGTTTTGATAATATTGAGAATGTAAAATTAGAATCAAAGGTTGCAGCAATAAATCCTTTAGAATTAGATGAGAGTGGTGAACAAACTGAGGTGAAAGTGAAGTTGAAGATTCCTTGATAACAGAGCTTGACAATTTGTTACAAAATGTGGAGAATGAATCTATGGATTGTGGTACTAACATTGAATTGGGTGTTGAAGATCAAATTGCAGCAGTAGTATATCTTTCTCAAGGCATAATAGGAGTGACAAACTACATTGCAAATTAGACAAAGGGAGAGGAGAAAGGTAAAAAAAAAATAGAGGTAATGAAGTACATTTATTTTGTTGAAGGTGGAGGCATATGTTTGATTGTTAATTCTATTGGAATATATTGGTGGGGGGTTAGATTAAAAGTTTTGAAATACATGAAGGGTAGAGGAGTAAAGATGAAAGGATATAATACTGCAATCTTACAAAATTTGATGAATAAGAAGATCCAAATAGACAAGGAAATGAGATGGATCCAGAATAGACACAAAGTCTACAAATGTTTCTGAGTGCAACTCAGGAAACATTTTTTTTCTATCGTGGGTGTCTGATGTAGGAGCATCCATGACATTGTTGCTATCCTGTGTCAACAAATAAATATTTAATTTTAATTGAAATTTTTGATGTGCTTTGAATTTCATATTTTGTCTCATGAAATTCATATTTTGATGTGCATTTGGATGTTATGCATGTTGGAAATTTTAATTTCAAATTTGGAGAAAGTAGGATAGGTGGAGATAATGGAGAATATGTTTTAAAAGAAAAAATCCTAAAAAAGAAAGTGGGGGTGTGGTTTTCTTGAAGAAATCCAATAAGATTTGTAACTCCACTTTGAAATTCCATAACTCCTAAAAAATAGGGATTTTGAAGGTGGCTGCCTAGTTTGGAAAAATCAGATTTTTGCTGTATTCAAAAAAGCAATAAAAGCATTGCCTTCCATAATCAACAAGTATTGAAGTTGGAAAGTTTTTTTTATTTAATTTAATTGATTCCATTTAATTTAATTCCATATTTCAAGAGGTGGGCATTGATTTTCTGGGAGTGGGTTTTGAATGTGAAGAAATTCAATCAAATGCATTAAAATTTCATTTCATGTGAAAGACCGTTTGTGTAAAAAGGTAAAATCAATTCATTTGAAGGTTCTCTTTCTCCAGATTGAAGAGGAAGACATAGGGAGGCATGGTATACCTCAAGGGAAGGGTTTTTGAAGGTGTTGTTGCAAATTGGAGTTGGTTTATAGAGGCATAAGCATCATGAATAGTTCTAGATTGAAGGGTGTGATTGTTGAGAGTGGTTTATTATTGCAAGTGTTAGAGAGTTTGAGGAAGGCTTGTGGAAGCCATATGTTTCTGTACTACACCATCGTTGCAGGTATAAGATCAGACCTAAATAATATTGGGATTTGTAATGGGGAGCCAATAGGCTTGGCCTATTGTTTTGTAATGTTGTTTTAAATTTCAATGAGAATTTCTATGATTTTTCTTGCATAAATTGGGTGTTTAGATCAATCCTATTTTATGATGTATAAATCAGATGGGTGAAGGTTGATTATTGGTTTGAATATCAGTTTTGAGACTAATTTTATCAGCCCAAGAGACTACAATATTGGTAAAATCAATTTGGAGAATATTTTGTAGTTGTTGCAGGCAGTTTTGAATGAACAAACTAGTGTTCATGTTGCAGATTTTTAAATCTGATTTGTTGCATTTCCAATGCATTTTATTTTTTTGAGAGTAATTGTATGAAAAAGGGGGTATGTGTGTTATCCTCTTACATCACTATCCATCCCTCTCTCCCTCTCCCTGGTGCAATCAAGATCAGAGGGCCTTGTCAGGTTATCCAATCATGCAACCAACTCAGACCACACACACACACATAGATTAACACAACACAAGTCAACAACTCTCTTTTATTCATTTGGAATGGATTACATGATTACATTCAAAAATTCACATCTACAGGGAAATCCTTTGTTCCACTTCACATCATGCTTTACTCTCTGAAGCTCTTCCCCTCGAGCTCTCTAGGCTACTTCACTTTTTCTCACACACCACTCCAGAGATAGTTCATTTCAGCTTTCGCTTCTCCTTGCAGGCTACCTTGCTTCAATCTCTTCTTCAAACTCTCTCTTGTTAACTGTCAAGACGGTTCTTCAAATTTTCCTACTCTCTTCCTTTGACTAACTCACTATTGTTCTATACTATTTTCTTCCTGCATGTCAACCTAGTCGTTCTTCACTCTTGTGTCATAGTATCACCATGCAGTTACCTTGCTATCAGTAGCTTCCAATCATTGACCAATGAACATGTATTCCACAACAACGATGTGGAATGGCATCGAATCTCGCCTCGCTAAGTGTCATGACCGCATTCATTATCCACCACCGTTGACCATTCATCTCAACCGTCCTATTAGAATGTCATCAAGATATAACAAAACCTCACACTGAACCAAGTATGTCTCCCTGAAATTGCCACTGCCATATCATTGTTGATCACTATCCTCATCATCATTTGTAATTCACAGCAAGGATGTGAATTGCCAATCATCCTATCACCATATACCAACTGCCCATACATGTCATTGAATTCCATCTCTGTCACTTCTCTATTGGTCCCACCATGGTCATCTTCATTGTTGTCGTCATATTGCTAGGACCTCAATACATCTCCTACCGATCAACCATATCTCACCAATCATTGTTTGTTAGCTCGTAAGAGGGACAAAGATTGTCGTCCCGCTGATGTGATAACCTCACACCGATATCACCCCATCGTTGGGACAAAGATTGATGTCCTGCCGATACTACACAGTCATGCCAATGAACCCATTACACTCCATCACCATTGTGTCATCACTGGGACATGGAACATGGCCTCGCCAAAATACAAATCTCTCGTCGATGAACCCCATTACACCAACACCATAGTTTTGTTGCTAGAACGGGTAGAAACCTCCTGTCAATAAGCCAAAGTCCAGCCGACGAGGGAGAAACACTGACCAAAGGGGAGGTGGATCATGATGCTCCCACATCAGAATCCCTAGGTGATTAAGAATTATGTGCTCCTGCACATGACATCTATTATGCCACCCTTCAATTTTGATTTATTTTTCCTTACTTTCCAGTTGTTCAGTCTCCTTGATTATGTACTGCCATACTTGCACTGTTGCCTTTGAAGTTTCACTATCTGTATTTGTCGTCTTCTCTTTTTCTGTGCATACTTCCTCCTCCAATTCTCTTTATTAGCTCCAAATCTCCACCAATCTGCATTGTGGAATGCTAGAAAAGCATGGTAGTCAATTTTATCCCCTTCAATATCTCTTCTTGCCATATCCACATGATGAATTTCTTCGGGCTGCATCTCAACCCACAACATCTCCCTATTTTCTGCTTCCTCAAACTCAAATGAATGCAAATCAAATTTTACCTCTGCTGCAATTTGTATCAAATCTGCAAGACTTATAACTTCATCTCGCTCCTCATACATTTCTGCAACTTCTCCCTTTCCTACAAACAAAACAAATTCAACATGTTCATGAGACTTATCTTCTCCCACTTGTATCTCCACCATTCCCTTATCACATTCATTAGTTACAGTTTTCCCTTCCAAGAATATATCTATCTTCCTTATCTCCTCTTTGAGTAGGAGACCTTCTTCATCTTCACCAAATTCTTTATCAAATATAGGATTTTCAGCTGATGCTTCAGAAGCATTAAGCATTACCACCTTCTCTTTCAACTTTTCATTCTTCATATCTGGAACAATATTTTCTTTACATACTTCTGCAACTAATCTTCTCTCGGCCTCATCTTCAATTCTTTCTTCATTCGTAGGTACTTTACAATGTACCCCATCTTCTCCACATTGCATGTTTCCTTCTTGGCATACTACTACCATTTGTCTCCACTGTTTCTCATCCTCTCTCATCATCTACAAGGTCTTATTCTCAACCTTCTCCATACCTGCATTCACAACTTCAAATGAATCATTAACAGATAAATCAAGAGACCAAGTGGTCTCCATAGGTGCCTTCTTTATGGACACCTTTTCTTCCTCTTCTATAACATGTTCATTCCCAAGCTTTCCTCAAGGGAAATCTAATTTCACTTCAATCTTTTTCAGCTCTGCAATCAACTTCTTTTCTCTCACCTTCTCCCAATACTCTTCCCAACATGGGATTATAACTGGTATTCTCATGACCCATCTTGTCCTCTTAAAGAAATCTTCAAGAACTTGCAAGTCCTTCCTTGGTTTCAAGTCCTTCTTTCAACAATCTCTCCCTCTCTATTAGGGTATCAACCCTCTACACTCATAGGTCCTTCCTACAACAAATCTCTTTAGGATTCAAGCCCTCTATAGTTGCAAGTCTCTTCTCACCTACAACAATCTCTTCTAGAAATCGATCCTCTATAGTTATAGGTACTCCTTGTCACAATACCTCACTCACACAACTATCCTCTACCCAACAAAAGATCTTGGAAGATGCTTCCTCTATCCACCTTCTCTCAGTGGAGGAACTCTACATCTTCTACCTAGCTTTATCTCTACTGGAGGATAGTAGTTACAAATCCTCTTTCTTGCCTACAACAAACATTCCTTTCCACAACTCTTTCTCTTGATCATCAACCACAAATCCTGATGCATACTCTACACTCTCAAGATCTTTAGGCTTCAACCCACACTCATAGGTCCTTCTGCAACTACCCCACATTCGACGCTTTGTTATAGACTCAAGACAACTAACTCTGATACCAATTGGTATAGTCAAGATCAGAGGGCCTTTCCAGGCTATCCAATCATGTAGCCAACTCAGACCACACACACACACATATTGACACAACATAGGTCAACAACTCTCTTTTATTCATTTGGAATGGATTACATGATTACATTTAGAAATTCACATCTATAGGGAAATCCTTTGTTCCACTTCACATCACGCTCTACTCTCTGAAGCTCTTCCCCTTGAGCTCTCTAGGATACTTCACTTCTGCTCACACACCACTCCAAAGATGGTTCATTTCAGCTTCTGCCTCTCTTTGTAGGCTACCTTGCCTCACTCTCTTCTTCAAGCTCTCTCCTGTTAATCACCGAGATGGTTCTTCAACTTTTCCTACTCTCTTCCTTTGACTAACTCACTATTGTTATATATTATTTTCTTCCTGCATGTCAGCCTAGTCGTTCTTCACTCCTGTGTCATAGTATCATCATGCAGTTACCTCACTATCAGTAGCTTCCAATCGTCAACCAATGAACATGTATTCCACAAAAATGATGCGGAATGACATTGAATCTCACATCGCCAAGTGTTGTGACCGATTCGTTATCCACCACTGTTGACCATTCATCTCAACTGTCCTATCAGAATTTCTCCAAGAGATAGAAAAACCTCACACCGAACCAAGTATGTCTCCCTGAAATTACCACCGACATATCATCATCGATCACCATCCTTGTCACCATTTGTAATTCGTAGCAAGGATGCAAATTACCAATCATCCTATTGCCATCTGCCAACTATTGATACACATCATTGAATTCCATCTCTGTCACTTCCCTATCAGTCCTGCCATGGTCATCTTCACTGTTGTCGCCGTATCACTGGGACCTCAATATATCTCCTACTGATCAACCATGTCTCGCTTATCATCATTTGTTGGCCTGTCGAAGGGACAAATATTATCGTCCTGCCAATGTGATAACCTCACATAGATATTGCCCCATCGTTGGGACAAATACTGATGTCCCGCCGATACTACACACCCACGCTGATAAACCCGTTACACTTCGTCACCATCGGGTCATCGCTGGGACATGGAACATGGTTCCACCGAAATCCAAATCGCTCATTAATGAACCCCATTACACCAACACCATTTTTTTATCGTTAGAACATGTAGAAACCTCTTGCCGATAAGCCAAAGTCCAACTAACGAGGGAGAAACACCAACCAAAGGGGAGGTGGAGCACGATGCTCCTACATCAATCCCTCTTCCTAGAACAAGCTATATCTATATCTCTCTCCCCTATTTCTATCTCTCCATATTTCTACTTCTATCTCTCCTTTCTTTATCTTTGTCTCCTTATCTCTCCCTCTCTCTATATATCACTTTCTATCTCTATCATTATCTTTATATCACTTTATATATCCCTCTTTCTTTGTCTCTCCCTTTTCTATCACTATTTCTCCCTCCCTCTCTCATATCTCCCCCTCGATCCATCCTCCTCTGACTTTGTCGCGCGATCTTGACGCGGATTTCGATTTTGATTTTGTTTTGAGGTTTGTCTTCGTCCTCTCGACTTCGATCCATCGACCTGAGCCGGATGCTTTATCGTCTCGATTTGGTTTTTCGAGTGACGGATGCCGACGTCGATTGAGACTTTTTCGACGGAAATTTTGAAAGTGGAAATGGATGATTTTGTCGATTTACCGGATTTTGAGCAGATCGATTTTTTGAGGATGGATTTCGATTTTGTTCTTCTGATTTTTATCGAGATCATTCTCGCATCTCTTCTGACTTTGTCTTGATTTTGTCGATCTCTGCCGTCCTGATTTCGACGCGGATTTTGACAATGATCCCGGAATGATTTCGATCTTTTGATCCTGAAAATGACATCCGATTGATTTTGTCGACGTCGACGCCGATCTCGGATTTTGTTCTACCGAATGTCTATCTCTTATCCCTTCTTAATCTCCATCTTCATTCTGCTGATCTTCTCCCTCTACCGATCTCGTCTCCTTTACCTCGACGATTTTCTCGACGGATCTCGACGAAATTTCGACGATTTTCGACGACGTCGACTTTTATCTCTATCTTCGATGACGACTCTTCTATCTTCTCTATCTCCATATCCTCTTCCTCGAAATCGACGAGGACACTTTATCTTCCCATTCCTCGACGAGATGAATAACCATCTCTCCCCTCACTTTAATTTCTGATATTGTTAGCTTAATTGACTTATACTTTGCCTGAGCAATTGCCGGATCCTGTTCTGACGACGACGGACGTCGATCTTGACGTCGACGCGGAGGATTCCTGATCCTGATCCCCATCCCCCATCCCCATCCCCATCCCCATCCCCATCCCCTATCCCCTATCCCCCATCCTATCCCTATCCCTATCCCTATCCCTATCCCTATCCCTATCCCTATCCCTATCTCTATCTCTATCGCTATCTCTATCTCTATCTCTATCTCTATCTCTATCTCTATCTCTATCTCTATCTCTATCTCTATCTTCCTCTCTATTTTTATCTCCTTACCTCTCTCTCTCTTTATGATAGACATAACACAAGTGCATTCTAATGTGAGCTCATTATAATGAGTACATTATAAAGTGATTGCGTTATGACTTGGATGGACCAAAAAGTAGTTGTGGCCACTTTTTGGTCCCCTATCTTTTTGCAAACACCCCCAAATAGATAAATTATTTGATCTCCATCATGTTCCTTGTCATCAAAATGTTGTGATGACATTCATATACTTAGATCCTAACCAATTCATTTGGTATCATTATCTTTGTGAAGATAAGAAAAAAATGGATGTGTGGTTACTTGGTGTATTTTATAGGAGGAACTCACAACACATTATTTTGGTAATCTTATGGACAACTCCTCCAACCAATTTACCATGTTAAAGAAAACAAGTACAATCAAGGATCATATTTATCAATTCTAAACTTTGTCTTTAAGAGTGGAGAATGTTACAAAGAAAATTTTAGAAAATTAGATAATCGATCCCTTGATTTTTGGTTATATGCCTTATTCTCATCCTCATAAAATTTGTAAGCTACAAGAATATATATATTTGTAGCTATATTTCCTTCCTATTTAATATAATAAAAGTAAGTATTGTGAGCTCTTGGATATCTCTTAGAGACTAACATCGTTCTAGTAATTAATTTTAAATACATTTTCATTTACAATTTTTATATAATTACCTTCATTGCACTAGATATTGGGTTATACATCTATACATATTCTAAAAATTCTACATGTTCTCTAGATTCTTTTGTTTATACTCTCCTTGTACCTGCCTCTCATTTTTTTCCTATGACTACTCATGTCATTGTGCCTGATTCTTTTTCCACTTCTCATGTTGTCATCCTGCTCTCATCCTCTTTGTGACCAAACTATGTACACTCCACCCTTTATTTATCATTTTAATTTGAATACACCTATTAAGACACCAAAGAAAAGAGGACTTAGATAACATGTAAAAAATGTTTAAGGAATAAGTGGAGGGAAAATGAATATAAAATATAATTATTTGAAAGAAAAAATGAGGCTACATGGGTTAAGCATAAAATAATCTCTATGCCATCAAATGATGATCAACAATGAAAAAATGTACAATCTACAAAGCCATATGTGGTGAAACATATGAAAGGAAATTTGTAGTCATATAAAAATATTTTCACACAACCCCATGAAAGAAAAATATACAAACAAGTATTTAAAATATACAATGCAAAAGAATAGACAAACATACCATCAAGATGTCACAATATGTACTCTAGGAAAACCCTCATGAGACAAAACCCAAACTTCAAAATCACTTACACTCAATGTATTATCTCATGAAAAAATATTACAATACACTTGGAGAGTCTCCATGAATGCTTCTAAAAAATTAAGCTCTCTACTTGCACTCCACGTGAACATGCAAATGAGAATCATGTAACCACACATTTCAATATATGCTTCCTCTAATCACATATGCAACCTACAAGAGATGCTCAATCTCGCCAACTAGCCAACCTTTACAACTATCCATGTGCTTGCTTTTATAGAAATAAGCTTGTAAAAAACCACCAAGTGGTATTACATAAATTATGTGTCTATTACCATTAGCTTACAAAATCATGTCCCCCTAATTCACTTTTTGGTACTAAATTTTTCCAATATTTTTTTATTTTTCCAACGTGAAAACTCGCATTAAATATTTATCTCAATGTTACATACAACATACAAAGTGACCCCAAAAATGTCTAACCCATGCGATGCACACATTCCTAGATACCTATGTGTGCCAAAAATAATATGAATTTTATATTATAAACATTATGCAAGGTGAACAACGCACATTTTCCCAACATCATACAATTTTTCAACATCGGGGTTTAGATAGATCTTGTTGCCTAAAAAGAATTTCTATGAATAAGTTATTTTATATGTGCCTAAAAAATATGAAAAAAATAAAGATGTTATGAATAATAGATATAGAAATGAGAGAGGTTATTATGGAGGGATCCCATATCCACTTGTAGGTATAGACAAAACATTCATAGATTGCATGGACTCTAAGAACTACTCTATCATAGATCAATAATTTTTTTCTCTTAGGGATTTTAAGAGACTACCCAAAAATAATGTAGCTTTCCAAGGATCAAGAGATCAAGAGAATGAAAGAGGGCCTTCCATAGCATTCACCCACTCACTCAGATGTGTTGGTGCAATAGGTTTTGGGCCATAATGCATGAAACACAAAATATGTATGTTGGAACATTTACATTGCTCTCAAATGATATTTTTTGGAAGAATGCATTTGTTATTGGCATGAAAAACAAAATTGAGAGAGGTTATTATGGAGGGACACCATATTCATGTGTAGATATAGAAAAAATAATCAAGTGCAAGAAACTTTGAGAACTACTCCATCATACATGAAATAGGTTTTGGACCATAATGCATGAATATTTTGTGCAAGAATAGCATTCACCCACTCACTCAGATGTGTTGGTGCAATAGGTTTTGGGCCATAATGCATGAAACACAAAATATGTATGTTGGAACGTTTACATTGCTCTCAAATGATATTTTTTGGAAGAATGCATTTGTTATTGGCATAAAAAACAAAATTGAGAGAGGTTATTATGGAGGGACACCATATTAATGTGTAGGTATAGAAAAAATAATCAAGTGCAAGAAACTTTGAGAACTACTCCATCATACATTGGTAGTTTTTTGCTCTCACAACTTTTAAGAGACAACCTTAGAATAATGTATCTTGGAAGGTTAGGGAGACTAATGGAATGGATGGGGAGTCCACTATAATTCACCCACTTATATGAACATGTTGGTACAATTGGTTTGGCCCTAAAATGCATGAAATTCAAAATATTCCTACTAGCACATTTACATTGCTCTTAGCTGATGCTTTTTGTAAGAATGCATTTGTTCTTCGCACAGTCAAATAGTGTTGAACTAAAAAAAACTAAGATAGTTTATTGTTGAGGGACCCCATATCAACCTATAGGTATAGAAAAAACATTATTAGGTGCCACAAAATTGAAGAAATACTATCATAGATTGAAATTTTCTTGCTCTCAGGGCTCTCAAGGGACCACTCTAATATCGAGGGAATGAATGGGGGCCTACCCTAGAAATCCCCTACCCACCTGGATGTGTTAACACAATAATTTTAGCTTTAGAACAAAAAGTATGTCTATTGGAACATTTACACAACTCTCAAATGACACTTTTTGTAAGAATGAATTTGTTCTTGGCATAGTTGTTTTGAACTAACAAAAATTGAGAGAGGTTATTGTGGAGGAACCCCATATCAACTTGTAGATCCAAAAAAAATTGTAGGTACCACAAACTATGAGAACTATGAACATACCACTACCTATCTCTCTTATTCACTCCATCTCTCCTACTCTATATCTACATCTCTCCATTTCTCTCTATCTCCTTGTCACTCCTCTCTTTATATCTTTTTATTTGTATCTTATCTATCTCTATCTTCCTATCTCTTTATATCTCTCAATATCCATCTCTATCTTCCCATCTCTTCCTATCTCTCCATATCCCTCTCTATCTATCTATATCTCCCTCTATATATATCTCTCCCTATTCATCTCCCCTCTCCCTATTCATATATTGCACTACCTCTCCTTCTCCCCTCTCTCCTCTCTCTCTCCCTCCCTCTCTCCCTCTCTACCTATATCTCCCTTTATCTACCTCTATCTCTCTATCTCCCCCTCTCACTACCTCTCCCCCTCTCTCCCTCCTTCCCTCCCTATCTCCCCCTCTCTATATCTCTATCTCTACCTCTACCTCTATCTATCTTTATCTTCCCATATCTCTCCCCTCCTCTTCCTCTATATATCTCTATCTCTTTATCTCTCCCTCTCCCTCTCTCTATATATTTATCTCTCCCTCTACATCTCTCTCTCTCTCTATCTATTTATCTCCACCTTCCTCTCTCCTATCTCTCCCTCTATCCATTCCTCTCTCTCATCTCTCTTTCCCTCTCCCTCTTCTTAGACCTCTCTCTCTCTCTCTATATATATATATATCTATTTTCCTCTCTATATCTCTCCCTATCTCTATCTCTCCATATTTATCCTTCTATCTCTCCCTCTCTTTATCTCTATCTCCTTATCTCTCCATATCTCTACCCCTATATCTCTCCTTTGTATACCTCTCTCTATATATCGCTCTCTCTCTCTCTCTCTCTCTCTCTCTCTCTCTCTCTCTCTCTCTCTCTCTCTCTCTCTCTCTCTCTCTCTCTCTCTCTCTCTCTCTCTCTCTCTCTCTCTCTCTCTCTCTCTCTCTCTCTCTCTCCCTCTCCCCCCCCTCTCTCTCTCTCTCTTCCTCTCCTTCTCTATAACTCTTAGGAGCATAACATTATTTTTGGATGCATAAGTGCACTTTGTGGTATCAAGTGAGTGAGTCAACTTAACTTATTGATATGGCTTCATGCTCATTATCTATAATTTTTGGGATGAGTCATGATTGTATAGGATTTGGAGTCTTTGTATGGTTTTTGAGTTACCTTTGATTCAATTTAGTTCATGTTAAGAGGTGTTAGAGTCTTGTTCTATCATGCTAAACCTAATAAAAATGTGGTCTCATTCCTTTTTATGATGTTGTACTATGTCTCCTAGGTTTATTCAACATTATATAAATCTTTCCATGAACTCAAGATCTTGATCAAACTAATAAATCCTCCTAATGGGTCCACATGTCCAGATCTACAACCTAGGAATTAGGATAATATATGGTAAATGTAAAAAATATTTTAATTATCATAAAATGATAATTTATCCTCTAAACAGTTGGATTTATTTTATCCTCTAAAAAGGAAACATAGGTGCCTAAATTTGGATACATATCCTTTAAGAATATGTAGTTGTCCATACAAGACACTTAAGCCACTTATTTTGACATTTTATTCTTGATCATTTCTTTATTTTTCTAAGGATGGGTGAGGATTTCTAATTTATCTAACTTTTTCATATGTTTTTTATTTCTCATCACATGTCATTAATGGTGGATTCATAATTTCTCTTATTTTAATTAATTTTTTATGACTTGTAGGAGGTAGATCATAAGAAAGGGTTAATATATTCTTTATGATGTAGGGAAAATGGAGGTAAAGGTATTAATGAATTCAAGGAATTATGTAATTTAGGATTGCACCAAAGTTCAAAATACATAACTAATATGTCTACCATCATTATGTTGGTAGTAGCAGTGTTTGTCATTGATGTCAAATATGCCAGTGTTGGGGCAGAGTAACTTGAGGAGCCATGGTATCATATGCAAAGGAGAAAATCATCATAGTTCATGTTGTTGCTTGTTCAAAGGAAAGTGAAGGTTCATCCATTGATTTTGATGCTTGTTCAAAGGAAAGTTTGATGGAGTTTGTTGATGCAATAATTGTGTTTGTTGGTGTTGATACAAAGAAACTTGGTCATTCATTTCAAGGAACTTGTTCATGAGATTGCTTCTTGTCATAGAATTGCTTCTTTACAATGCATATTGGTGGTGGAATTGTTTATGTATCATTGTTTGTCATTGGAGCTTGTTCATTAAGTGATAGGATTGTTTCATATTATGATGTTGCAAAGGGTCATTTTACATGTTGGTTTGTTGGTATTAGTGCAAAGGAAAGGATTATGCAAGGTGAGTTTCTTGGTGTCACAATGTTTGCACATTGAGTGAGTTGGTAGTGATAGCAATGTAGCATAGAGTTGCTTCTTAGTGTTGAGGATTTGATGTTGAAGAATCTTACGTGTCAAAGATGATAGAGGAGTTGCAATGGTATTTGTATTGGTGTTGATGCTTGTTCATTCATCTCATCATGGTATTGATACAAATGTACTTGGATAAAGTTTGTCATATATGCAAGAATATGCTAGCAATAATGGTGTTCAAGGTGCTAGTGTGAATTGTCATTATTCCTCATTGATGTTTGATACAACAACATGGAAAGATACTTGTGATTTTTCATTGTTCCTTCATTTAATTGTGTTTCATAGTGGGAATGCAAAGAGGTCAACTTTATGAACAACATTTCAAGATTTGCTTCTTTTCGAAGTGGTGCCATTGTTGATCATTCAGAGGTTTAGGATTTTGATTATTGAAGGTTTCATAAAAAACCTAAGATCTAGGGTTTATCCCTTGTGAAGGGTTTACAAAGAAAATAATTCCTTTTTTTAATTTAAAGTTGACTTTCTATTGAGGGTTAAAAGTCACTTAAGTGAATAATCGAGGGTTTTAAATACATTAGTTATCGGCCCCTACATATAGGGTCTACTGCTTTAGTAGGTCAATGATCCTTTTTAAGCCGCTTAAAATTAAATAAATGGGTGCTATTTAAAGTTTACATTGGTGACAATCTAAGATCAAAGGCTTATATTTAAACATTTTAACAATTATTTTCTGAAGCTAAAACTTGGACGGGAGTCTAACAGTCAACCATGTTTTGTAATTGTTTGAAGAGGAAAAGATCAATGATTAATGTGATGGCGCCAAACTGAAGATGAATGTTCTAGATTGAAAGGATTTTTGAATTCCAATGGTTAGGTGATGTGTATTAGAGATTGAGATGATTTTGGTCATTTTTGGTGAGTATGGTTTTGTGTGAAAAAAGATAGACATGTATAACAATAATTCTTTCTTGGTGATGCTGCTTTCATGATCTGTATATGAAAATTTCTAGTGGAATTATGCTATAATATGGGAGAATGAGGAAGATGGAGTTTTGCTAATGGAGAAATAAAGCAATGATTTGTATTGAAACAAATAAACCATATGATTCTTACTAATTTCTTCTGAAGTGTGGTAAGTTTGCTAGTGAGGCATGGTGTTTAGCCAGTGAGGCTTGTTGTTTATCTAGTGAGGCACACAACTTGTAACCTATAAGGTTTTAGCCAGTGAGGCTTGTTGTTTAGCCAGTGAGGCACACAACTTGTAACCTATAAGGTTTTGGCCAGTGAGGCCTAATGAAACTTATTTTTAGAGTGGTTTTTCACCCTTTTTGGGTTTTCCACTCATAAGACTTGTATTATGTCTCCTCTTGGTGGTTTTTCATATTGTGCTTGATTGGTCATCTTTGTTCAAGTATTATGTTATGATTTGCATATCATTGTGACTCCCTCAACATTCAATACCTATATTGTTTGAAGTGTATTCAATGGGTCTCTTTGCATAATACAAGTGAATTAAGTTTTGAAATTTGGTTTCTCATTAGAACACTGATTCACCCCCCTTCTTAGTGGTCCTATACTCCAACAAGTGGTATCAGAGCTTTAGGTCCCTTGCACAAGTTTAATCAACTTAGGAGATCATGATAGTGGAGTACCTATCATGGCTAATCAGGAAGGTTGTTCTACTTCCAAAGCACCTCCATTTGATGGTTTTGGTTTTTCATTTTGGAAATTTAGAATGGAGTCCTACTTATCTTCTCTAACTTATGATGTTTGGGAAACAATTGAAACTAAATATACTACTACTAAGGCACCTTCCACTGCAGATGAGAAAAAGGCCTATGAGTGTAATGCCATTTGTTGTGGATTGACTAATGATATACTTGTCAAGATTATGGATTGTAAATATGAAAATGCTATGTGGGATAAGTTATATATTAGATCTATTAGGGTGATGATAAGGTCAAGGAATCCAAGTTACAAACCTTTAGAGCCAAATTTGAATGACTAAGAATGAATGAAGAAGAGAAGGTTGTTGATTACCTTTTAAGAGTTCAAGAGATAGCCAATTCTATTCATGGGCTTGGTAAGTCCTTGGAGGAATTTTTTTTTCAAGAAGGTTCTAAGGTCACTAACATCCAAGTATGATTTCAAGGTGTCTATTTTAGAAGAAAGGGATATTTAAATAAACTTACCTTAGATGAACTTCATAGCACATTTATAGCTTATGAGATGAGAATTTTTAATGATGACTCCAAAAGTAAAGAGGCCTCCTTTAAATCTATCAAAAAGGACAAAGAGATAAATTTTGATTCAGAGGAACTGAATGCCAAAGAATCCACCTTTGTAAGAAAACTAAAAAGAGGGTTAGGAAAGTATAAGGGGAAGCTTCCATTCAAGTGTTTCAGTTGTGGTAAGATAGGACATTATGTTGCTAAATGTCCCTATAAAGATCCTAAAAGTGATGAGGAGAAAAATAGGAGACAAGGAAGGAAGAAACAATTTAATCCTAAAAGGAAAAAAAATTTCAAAAAGAAGAAAAGTCTATTTATTAAGGATGTTGATGTAATAGATAGTTGTTCAGAAGGTTCTATTGAAGAAGAAGAGGAATTTTTTTTTATGAATACTATTAGTGAAAATCGGAATGAGAAGAGTGAAGATCAATCTGAAAATGATGAAGAAGAGATTGATTTTTTTGAGGGAGAGTTGAGATGCGCTCTTGGTGAAATAAAAAGACTCAAAAAGGAGGTAGTAGAGCAAAGAAATCAGATCCAAAAGGATACTAAAAATATGATCAACAAGGTTAATGAGTTTGAAAAATTAGTTGTAGATCTAAAGATTCAACTTGAAGAGAACAAGAGGGTTGTAGAAATCACCAAAATGGAGTTAGAAACCAAATAAAAGGAGTGTTATACTTTAGAGGTAGAAGTTTTAGCCTTGAGGAAAAGGATAGATATGTGTGACAAGTGAAAAGTTAGTAGATATCTTGGGTATGCAAAAATATCTCAATTAGGATACTACTGGTTTAGGATTTGAAAAAGTATAGAGTTCTAAGGTCAAAGAAACTCCTAGGAAGCAGATTGATCTAAACGATCATTCTATTGCTCCTAAGGTTAAATACAAGAAGAAGACAAAATAAAGTACTCTTGAACAAGCCAACAAGAACAAGTTCAGAAAATCCTTTCATTCAAGACAATATCAAATGACTAGGTTTGAGAACTCTTTTCATGGTTATTGCTATTCATATTATGAATTTGGTCATAGAGAAATAGAGTTTTGGATGCATGAAAGGAAATTTGGATGGAATAAGAGTTTTTTTGAATGGTCAAATAGAAGAAGTGATGGAATATGTTATAAATGCAACCATCTAGGTCATATTGCAAGGTTTTGTAGGACACAAGTAAAAAATGATGTTTTTGGATTGTCAAAAGATTATAATTCTTTTGTTCCTCCTGTTGGTTACAAGGTCATATGCTATAGATGTCATAAGTTTGGACATAAAGCACTATTTTGTAAGAGCAATTTGGTGGAACCTTTTAGTCATCACAAGAAAACAAACACTATGAAAGTTTGGAGAAGGAAACAAGAGAAAGAGAAGAAAGAACCTAAGCTTGTGCATATTGCACAAGAAACATCCATAACTGCTTAAAGAATAGCATGAGGTTAGGGGGAGATAATTATTGGCGTATTATTTAAACCCCTTAGACAACAACAAAGAGGTTGTGTATTTGCAGTGATAATGGTAACTTGAGTTCATGTGGACAGTCACCATGAATAACAAAGATGAAATTTCAATGGAGTGTGCTATGGATCTTGTGGCTGATATGGTATTTAGATAGTGTCATAGTTTGCAGAGGTATGATGGAAATCTTGACCGCATTGCCAATGATTTGAATTTATTTTTCCAAAGGGAGTAATGGGCCTTTTCCTTCTCTTTGTATCTTGCATATCTTTGTCTTCTTGCATATAGTGAAGTCCCTTTCATAATGAATGCATAGTGAAGTATCATCTTGCATATGCACATCGATATGTCTAATGTTCAGTTGCATAATAGTGCAATATTCTATTAATGGTCAATCAATAGTGATATCTTCAGTATTTAATAGTAATACTTTGTCTTGAAGAAATCTTTCATTGACAGTACTATGGTGATAGTCCATAGTTCTCAAAGAGGTAGGTTGTAGTGATAGTGTATCCTTTCTCTAAGTCACAGTCTTCATTTGTCCAAGAGGCAGTGTTGTAGAGTGTTTGTAGATTCCAGTTAGAGTCTTGTTATAGGAGATGGTAATATGCTTTCAGTTGTTTTGGAAGTATGTTGTTGACAGTTATATGGTGTCAGTGTTGTGTAATCTCAATCTTGACCAACTTGACAAGGTTATGCATGATAATAGTTTTTGATAAAAGAAATGATGAGTAGAAGTTAATGATGTGACAGTCAAGTCATTTTTAAAGGAAGATCACAACATTTCACTGAGTTGTGTTTCAATGAGCATCAAGTTCAGTGACCTTTGGGAGTGGTTAATGATGATTTGATGGTGACATTTCACTCTATTTATTTTATCTCAATCATTGTTGGTTCAAATATATGATGCTTTAACTGTGTTTTCCAAGGATCTTATCTGTCTTTGATAACAATTCCAAGTTTTTTACCTTACCTTATCAGTAGAAATGTCATATTGATATGCATATGGTGCTTAAATGATGGATTTTGGGATGTGAAAGTGATAGTGTCATTTTTTCCTTAAGTATCTTGCTGCAGAGGTGTGGAATACAGTGTGCCCTATTGACAGTGATATAGTAGTGATAGTAATTTGTATGCAATATCTAGACAGTGATATCTCAGTACATTTATATTTTTGTCTTGCAAACATCTTCTTGTAGGGGTATAGTATCAGTAATCATAGTGATAATGCTTAGTTACTTTATGAGACTCTTGTTGCAGGTGTTTCAAGTGGTTACAATGCCAAAAGATGTATCGCAATGTGGTATCTTGAGTAATGGTGCTTTGACAGTCCTTGATATGCATTTGTTGTCTTGGGTTGCAAAGTATACAAAAGGAAATTTCATTGAATTCAAGAATGTTAGACTGTAGGTATATAGTTGCTACAACAATCTTGTGTTTTGATGTTGTTTCTCAGTCACCGAGTTATTCATACATTATTGTAGAGGTATGGTGGTTAGTCACAGTCAAGTGGTCTTGGACAGTGGTATGCCTATATATTGTGATCTTCACTTTCACTAAGTTTTTTTCCTTGCATAATTGTCTTGAACCTCTTGACAGTGATAATGTTGCAAGGATAGGTTTGTAACTGCTCAAATAGTGAGGTATTTTAGTGATAGTAGTCTTCATTCTTTTTGACGACTCTTATATTTGGTGAAGTGGTTGATAATATCCAATGCTAGGTTGATGTTGCTCATATATAGTGCTTTCAATATTTAGTGATCTTGCAACAATATCCTTTTTCCTATCTTCTTGCATGGTTATTTTGGAATGTTATGCATCTTATGGTAACCGTTGCTTTGATTTCTCTTTCATAGTTTGTAGGTGTTTGGTGATAGTTTTTTTTTTATGTAGACAAGTTTTCTTTGGAATATTATCTGCCTTTAAGCTTATACAAATGGTTCAAGTACCATAAAAGTGGTATTGACTTTTTTGTCGCAAAAATATGGAGCTTAAAGAGCTTAACCAATGTTAACAAGGGTTTCTTGCATAACGATACTCTATATTTAGTTGCCTTAAGAAATTCTTCTTGCAGGATTTCATGACAGTCTTGATTATATTGAACTAGCAATGTTTGACAATCTTGATGTGCATGACATTGTTTTTTGGTCCAAAAATGTTGATGTGATAGTATATAGTCAAGGTGCTTTCAATGGAGATCTTATTGACATGGGGAGTAAGTAGTCCCTTTATCATTGTTGTTAAAGGGGGAGAACAACTAATGCTTTGAATTTGTTGTTTTTGCTTGATGATGGAGCAAAAGGATGCAAAATTTTGTATGTTGACATCAACGCCAAAGACGGAGTTTGTTGGAAGTGGTAATGTTTGTCATTGATGTCAAAGATGTCAGTGTTGGGGCAGAGGAACCTGAGGATCCATGGTGTCATATGCAAAGGAGAAACTCATCATAGTTCATGTTGTTGCTTATTCAAAGGAAAGTGAAGGTTCATCCATTGATTTAGATGCTTGTGCAAAGGAAAGGTTGATGGAGTTTGTTGATGCAATCATTGTGTTTGTTGGTGTTGATTCAAAGGAAATTGATCACTCATTTCAAGTAGCTTTTTAATGAGATTACTTCTTGTCATATAATTGCTTCTTTACAATGTAGATCGGTGGTGGAGTTGTTTATGTATAATTATTTGTCATTGAAGCTTGTTCATTCAGTGATAGTTTGTTTCATATTATGATGTTACAAAGGGTCATTTGCCATGTTGTTTTGCTGGTATTAGTGCAAAGGAAAGGATTATGAAAGATGAGTTGCTTGGTGTCATAGTGTTTGCACATTGAGTGAGTTGGTAGTGATAGCAGTGTAGCACAGAGTTGGCACTTCTTAGTGTTGAGGATTTGATGTTGAAGAACCTTACATGCCAAAGATGATAGAGGAGTTGTAGTGGTATTTGTATTGGTGTTGATGCTTGTTCATTCATCTCATCATGGTATTGATGCAAAGGTACTTGGATAATTTTTTTCATATATGCAAGAATATGCTAGCAATAATGGTGTTCAAGGTGCTGGTGTGAATTGTCATTGTTCCTCATTGATGTTTGATACAACATGGAAAGATGCTTGTGATTTGTCATTGTTCCTTCATTTCATTGTGTTTCATAGTGGGAATGTAAAGAAGTCAACTTTATGAACAACATTTCAAGAGTTGCTTCTTTTCAAAGTGGTGCCATTATTGATCATTCAGAGGTTTAGGATTTTGATTATTGAAGGTTTCATAAAAACCCTAAGATCTAGGGTTTATCCCTTGTGAAGGTTTTTCAAAGGAAATAATTTTTTTTGTTTTAATTTCAAGTTGACTTGCTATTGAGGGTTAAAATTCACTTAAGTGACTAATCGAGGGTTTTAAATACATTATTTATTGGCCCCTACACCTAGGGTCTACCACTTCAACAAGTCAATGATCCTTTTTAAGCTAGTTAAAAGTAAATCAATGGATGTTATTTAAAGTTTACATTGGTGAAAGTCTGAGATCAAAGGATTATATTTAAACATTTTAACAATTATTTTTTGAATCTAAAACTTGGACGAGAGTCTAACAGTCAGCCATGTTTTGTAATTGTTTGAGGAGGAAAACATTAGTGATAAATGTAATGATGCCAAACTGAAGATGAACACTCTAGATTGAAAGGATTTTTGAATTCCAATGGTTAGGTTTTGTGTATTAGAGATTATGATGATTTTAGTCATTTTTGGTGAGTATGGTTTTGTGTGAAAAAAGATAGACAGGCATAATAGTAATTCTCTCATAGTGATTCTACTTTCGTGATTTGTACATGAAGATTGCTAATGGAGTTATGCTATGATATAGGAGAATGAGGAAGATGGATTTTCGCTGATGGAGAAATAAAGCAATGATTTGTATTGAAATAGATAGATCCTCTGAGTCTTACTAATTTCTTCTGAAGTGTGGTAAGTTTGCTAGTGAGGTATGGTGTTTAGCCAGTGAGGCTTGTTGTTTAGTTAGTGAGACACACAACTTGTAACCTGTAAGTTTTTAGCTAATGAGGCTTGTTGTTCAACTAGTGAGGCACACAACTTGTAACCTATAAGGTTTTAGCCAGTGAGGCACACAACTTGTAACCTATAAGGTTTTGGCCAGTGAGGCCTAATGAAACTTATTTTTAGAGTGGTTTTTCACCCTTTTAGGGATTTTCACTCATAATTCTTGTGTTATGTCTCCTCTTGGTGGTTTGTCATATTGTGTTTGATTGGTCATATTTTTTCAAGTATTATGTTTCGATTTGCATATCATTGTCACTCCCTCAACATTCAATACCTATATTGTTTGAAGTGTATTCAATGGTCATTAGACCACTGATTCACTCCCCCCTCTTAGTGGTCCTATACTCCAACACATTATTGGAAATCATGTATTCACATACAAGACCTTAACTTGTCTAGATTGTTATATTTCCTTGCTATTACATATTATTATGATTATCATAAAAATCTATTGGGCACTTGAAGAATCCATAATTCCATCTACAACCATCATTTGTGTGTTCCAACATAAGCACAAGGAATGATGAAGTAGTAATGATGTTGATTGGATCTCACAATAGAGGATTATCTATGATCTAAACCCTAGGACTATCCCAAACATCATGATTTGGATGTAAAAATAATGATAAGACAAGGGTTTTATTTCTTAGACAAATCAATCAAACCCTTTCCATTATTGGATCTCCTTATAAATTATCTAAACCTTAGAGCTACCATCTCCTAAAGAAGTCTCTCATTTTCATGGAAACATAGGTGTCATTGCAAAAGACTAAGATAACTACCAACCATACCATTGCCATCCCAAGAAAAATTTACAAGCCACTTGCAATTGATATGTACCTTCATGTGGCCATTACAATACTCGTTTATCACTAAAACATTGATTGAGAAACATGACAAGGTAGTGGAGGTAAATATCAAACATTCATAAGGACACCCCAATAGGAATATTTTCTATTTCATGAATCGTGGGGTTGAACAAACTATGTCAGTATGTCTAAGTGGGTGGGAGAATTATAGGGGAGGTCCCATTCATTCCCCTAGTCTCCCAATCATTCTAGGCTATATTATTTTGAGGCGATCTCTTAAGAGCCTTGAGAGCCAAAACTTTCCAATCCATGACAAACTAGTTCTCAAAGATTGTGGAATCTACAAATGTTCCGTTTAGATCTACAAGTAGATCTAGGGTCCCTATATAATAACCTCTCATTTTTCATTAGCTTGACACCTTTTGAACATGCCAATAATGAATGCATTCTTGAAAAAATAATTAGTTAAGAATAGTGTAAAGGTGCGAAGAGGTATATTTTGTATTATGTGTGCCCTGGGGTTGAATTGACTATGGAAACACATCGTAGTGGGTGGGTGAATGCTAGAAGAGGCCCCAATTCATTACCATGGTATCCCAATCCTTCTACACTATATTATTCCAAGGAAATATCTCAAGAGCCCCGAGATAAAAAAAAAGTACCAATTTATGGCAGAGTAATTCTTAGAGTTCATGACACCTAAAGATGTTTTGTCTAGGCCTACCTCCTTGACCTCAAGGATGTTTTGATGGCATTATGTTGTCTCGATCAACTCAAAAAAACATTCATGTTATTCTTCACTTGCATTTGGCTATTTCAAAGATAGGGGTTAGGCTCAAATGATCTTGCCTCTAATATTTTTTGGTTTTATGATAGACATAACATGAGCGTGTTATAATGTGCTAATGTTATGACTTGATAGTGACTAGAATAGGCTTGATCACTACCAAGCTATAAAAAAAGTGTGTTATAAAATGAGCATGTTATAACACACTTGCATTATGCCAAGTAGATGGAAAAAAAAGTGGTTGTGGCCACTATTTGGTCCCCCATATTTTTGCACATTCCCATAGAGATAATGAGATATAGAGGGAGAGGAAGATACATGGAGATAAATGGATAGAGATAGAGGGGGAAAGTGTAAGAGAGAAATGGTGTGATAGAAATAAGTAATAAAGGTATATAGAGAGGGGGGGAGATGGATATAGAGATAGATTTAGGGAGGGAGAAACAAGAAGTGTGTGTATGTGTATGAGTGAGATAGGTATACAAAGATAGAGACAAAGAGGGAGAGACAAATATACATAAAGAGATAGAGAGGAACATAGAGGGAGGGAGATAAATAGAGAGAGGAGAGAGGAGAATTAAAGAGATACCAAAAGATGGAGCAATAGAGAGAGAGGGAGAGGGAGAGATGGAGAGATATATATAACTTGGAAAATAGAGAGAGGGGGTAAGAATAGAGAGATGGAGATAGAGATATGTAGAGGAAGAGGGAGAGGGAGATATATAGAGAGAGATATAGAGGGTGAGATATAGTGATAGAGATATACATATATAAGGAGATATATAAATAGGGATATAGAGAGATAGGAAGAGAAAGAGAGAGAGGTAGAGATGTAGAGATAGAGAGGGAGGAAGGGAGAGAGGGTGGAGATATAGATATAGAGGTAGAGAAAGGAGGAGATATAGGTAGAGAGAGAGAAGGAGAAGGGGATAGAGGGAGAGATAGCTCAATAAATAGAGATGGGGAAGAGAGAGAGAGAGAGAGAGAGAGAGAGAGAGAGGGGAAAAGAGATAGAAATGAGGTGATATATACGAGTAATTGAGAGGGAGATAGGGGAGAGATAAAAAGGAGATATATAGGGAGAGATACATATAGAGGGAGAGAGATATCCATCTCTATATCTCTTTATATCTCTATATCTCACTTTTCCTTTCTAAATCTTCCTCTCTATCTCTCCCATCCTCTTGCTTTTATTTTTTCTTCTTAGAAATGTAAGCATGTTATAATGTACACATGCTTGTACTTTCTTTGGGTATTACCAACCCTTAGGATTAGATTTTCTTTGGCCATCCAACCCAAAGGGTTGGACTTACATGTCAATGCCCAAAGGTGTGTAATCTATAAATTGTCAAAAAGTAAATAAATATCAAGCGTGCTCTCCATTAGGTTTGCACATCTTTCAATGTTGAGCTAAAAAATATCATACTGACATCAACCTCTCTCTTACCTTTCTAAAACTATAATTTTTTATATTTTTTGAATATGTTAAGTTTTTTATCTTTAATTTCTTTAGCTAGAGTCCTTTTTTTGTCGAAAACCTATTTATAGTATTTTAGGTTTTTTCATATAAATTTAAAACAAATTATATTTTTAATTTTTAGACTCTATTTTATACACATTTAAAAAATATTTAATTTTTTATTAGTTTCCAAAAAAATTAGTAGGGAGCATGCTCAAATTTTCATTTTTCAAGATGTGTCCAATTTGAAATTAGTAAAAATTCATACATTCATTAAAAAACTAGCAAAAAAATTAGGCATAAACTACATGGTGATAGCTAATTTTTCTTCAAAGTGACTTTTTAAAATAGTAAAAAAATGTTAAAAGTTTAGGGTAGCTGTAGACACTTAAAAATGTCTTGAATGATATACACACTTGGATCCGACATATTAACATCATTTCATCCTAAAATCCATCCTCTTTTCGCTTGTTTGATTAAATTATCCTAGCTATTTAATTAAATTCCTTATTTTCATCTATTAATCTAATTACCTAATTGGGTTAATTCACCCCCTCCCACACTAACATTTCACCCTGTTTGATTAAATAATACAAATTATTTAATTTAAACCCTAAAATACTCTTATTTAATTAAATAACCCTAAGCTATTTAATTAAATATCATATTGCATCCTCCTTTTCATTAAATCAATTATTTAATGAATATCATATTATTCCTCATCTTGCACATTCAAATTTAGTTTTAATTAACTAAATTGCTAATTTCCTTCCATCCACGTGCATAGGGAATATTCCAAAGGAATATTCTCCTATTTGGCTCCAAAATGGAATGATTTCTTTCAAACAAACTTAGTAACAAATTTTCAAAGTTGTTACAAAGTGTGTTTGTTTGAATCATTCTTATCCCTTGATCTTTCCTTGATCCATGTGATCTTTGATTCTCATCCATTGATGTGAATCCTTGATCCGTGTTTCACCCTCCTTTCCATATTGACCATTGATAGATCAAATTGATCTGAGCCCTTGATTTTTCATTTGATCTCCTATAAATACATCACTATTTGGAGAGAAATGGATCCATCTTCTGATAGCAAAGTTATGTTGTTGAAATTCATACTCATTTGTGTCCATATTGAGCACTTTTAGCATTCATCCATATTTAGCTTAAGCATCAATTAATGGTTTCCATGTTAACTTAGTTTGCATCCATTTTAGCATAGTTTTCTTTAAATGGATTTCATCTTTGAGCTTTTTTTATATTTAGCATAGATTGCATCAATTTTATCAAGCATCTTAGCATTTAGAACTCATATCATCTCATCTGAGCTTGAATGTAGGCAAGGCCATCATTGATGTGCCCTCGAGACACCCTAGGTCAGTCCTATAGGAGTCCATAATAATAAACTTGCAATCCATCAAGTGTTCATATCTCATCAAAAATAAGTCAAACGTCAGTCAAACTACGTGGTCTCTATGTGTATAACATAGGCAAGGCTCATCTTTGATAAGCTCCCGAGCCCCTAGAATAGTCTTTTAGGTTAGGTTCTTGGTCAAAACTTGGAAAACACCAAAACATTAGAAAAATTATAAAATCACAAAAAAATTTGAAAATTGAAAACCCCAAAACATTTGGAAAATTTTGGCAAAACCTAAATAGCCTCAGATAACCACAAACCAAAACATTCACATAAACTCTCAAAAATACCAAAACAACCTCAGAACATTTCAAACTACCAAAAAGAAACATCGAAATATTCTAGAAAAATCCAAAACCATCCATCCCATTTTGCTTTCACCCACAATAAACCTTCATCCACAATAAATAAATCATCACTTTCACCCTTTGATAAAACAAATGTAAAACAAGTACAACAATCAACAAATGTAGAACCCTTAAACGTGAAGAATCACACCCTTGGTCATTATCAAACATGTCAATAAAACCTTATATCAACAGCCTTTCAAACAACCTATCAACCCACCAACATCTAATAACACATCCTAGGACGCATCCTTCCTACAATGGGCATTATCATTGGCAATCACTTTGGATATTTATCCTCAAAACACACCTTTTGGCAAGATATATAGATAACATTGACTGTTTATTGTTGATCTTTTCTTATGATTTATCTTATTGACCCATTTTGAGGACCTCTCAATGATGTCTCAATGATTTAGAGAGAAAAGAATAAGGTATTGATCATTATCTTTTGTTTGTTGTGCTTGTGGGGTATTCTTGTAAAATAATCTTGGCACATACTTGCTTAGTTGTGTGTAGGAAGGTCATTTTGAATAGATTGTTGACTATTGCATATTCTTTGGTCCAAGATATTCTAAATTGTTAAACTACATTACAACGAGGTCTCTGTATGTCAAGGTGTGAACAAGAACTATCCTATCTATTTGTAGAGTCAAAGTCCATTGCACTGGATACAATGCCATCCTAATTATCAATATCATGATGCATCATGTCTATCATTTGTTATGTCAAAAATAAGGAATGATGGGGAGTCCCAATCCCAAATATGAGCAAATCCTCCATCTCATCACCATAATCTAATAAAGACTTGATGGATCATGGACTTGTTGGAATTTTGAATCAATCTCAAAATCAATGGTCAATCCATTCATTTTATTCTTCTTATTCTTCTATCTTTACTAACAATTCTATCCAATTATCGAATCTGTGTGATATATCAAAATGTACATGAGGCTACCTATGGCCGATGATTTTCTATACATCATCAAATCTATCTACATCATACATCTGAGCTTTCTAGTCCTCTTTGAGCTAAACTGATGTTACATCTTTGTCGAGAGATCAACCCAAAATTCAAAATTTTTGCTTAATCTCTCGAAGGGGGTAGGGTACCAGCTTAATTCCTTCCACTAGGGAAATAGTGGGGCATCCAAAAAATAAAATAAAAATTAAATTTTTGATCTGAGCAACAACATTAATCTAAAGAGCATTAGTCTTTAAACCAACGTAATAGGTACCTCACTTCAAAGAGGGGAAAAATGTAGACACTTAAAAATGTCCTGAATGATATAAACACTTGGATCCAATATATTAACATCGTTTTGTCCTAAAATCCATCCTCTTTTCGCTTGCTTGATTAAATTATCCTAGTTATTTAATTAAATTCCTCATTTGCATCTATTAATCTAATTAACCTAATTGTGTTAATTCACCCCCTCCCACATTAACATTTCACCCTGTTTAATTAAATAATGCAAATGATTTAATTTAAACCCTAAAGTCCTCTTATTTAATTGAATAACCTGAAGTTATTTAATTAAATATCATATTGCATCCTCGTTTTCGTTAAATCAATTATTTAATATCATATTATTCGTCATCTTACACATTCAAATTTAGTTTTAATTAACTAAATTGCTAATTTCCTTCCATCCACGTGCATAGGGAGTATTCCAAAGGAATATTATCCTATTTGGCTCCAAAATGGAATGATTTCTTTCAAACAAACTTTGTAATAAACTTTCAAAGTTGTTACAAAGTTTGTTTGTTTGAATCATTCTTATCCCTTGATCTTTCCTTGATCCATGTGATATTTTATTCTCATCCATTGATGAGAATCCTTGATCCATGTTTCACCCTCCTTTCCATCTTGACCATTGATAGATCAAATCAATCTGAGCCCTTGATTTTTCATTTGATCTCCTATAAATAGATTACTATTTGGAGAGAAATGGATCCATCTTTTGATAGAAAAGTAATGTTGTTGAAATTCATACTCATTTGCATCCATATTGAGCACTTTTAGCATTTTATTTTATTATTCATCCATATTTAGCTTAAGCATCCATTAATGGCTTCCATGTTAACTTAGTTTGCATCCATTTTAGCATAGTTTTCTTTAAATAGCTTTCATCTTTGAGCTTTTTTTACATTTAGCATGGATTGCATCCATTTTATCAAGCATCTTAGCATTTATAACTCATCTCATCATGTTAAACTAGGTTTATCTCATGTTTCACACATATCTCATCAGTTTCATCAATTTCTTCAATAAAATTTATTGGAACAAGCTCATATTATCCAAGGGATTGGGAAAGGGTCACCATTCCACATCAATGTGACACCACTCCCCCAATGGGATAAGATTCGAGGTCTTAGAATAGGTTTTGACATGCTTTCGTGATTGGTTTCATGTTAGTTTAATGGTTCTTTAGTTACTTGATGATTTTGAATATCACATTAGGATCATGGATTAGTGGATGAAATATGCCTCAAATCCATATGGATCTGGTGTATTTATCCTATACTATGATCATGGTCACATTCTGGCGCTAGGAGGAGGGCTCTACTAACTTCGTTTGATGATTTTTTTCTTAAATTTTCATGAGTTGCAGGTTCCTGGGATAGAATGATGCTTTTGAAAGCTACAACAACACTATTTTTCACCAGAGCAATGCATTTGCAAAGGCACCACAATTTACAAAGGCGTCATTATAATTTGCAAATGCGTCACAATATAGCGACACCATTTATTTTTGGTCATAGTGACGCTATTGTTTTTTTACTTTTATAGTCTATCTTGAAATGGCCATATCTTGGTCATACATAGGTCTTTTTCAAAGCTTTTTTTTTTTAAATGGGGTAGAATTTCATGTTCTATGCAATAGTGGGGCATCGAAAAAATCAAGAATTTTTAAATTTTTGATCTTTATAGCATCATTAATCTGAAGAGCGTTAGTCTTTGAACGAATGTAACAGGTACCTCACTTCAAAGAGGGGAAAAATGTAGACACTTAAAAATGTCCTAAATGATATACACACTTGGATTTGATATATTAACAACATTTCATCCTAAAATCCATCCTCTTTTCGCTTATTTTATTAAATTAGCCTAGCTATTTAATTAAATGCCTCATTTTCATCTATTAATCTAATTGACCTAATTGGGTTAATTCTGTTAGTGTTGTGTAGCTTAAGGAGATATTTTTCTTTAAATATAATATATCTAAGGCAAGTCGGCCTCATACTATATAAACAATTATACTTGTTCAAGGTCGGCTCTAGATGAAGGGTTGCCTAGCTTGTATAAATAGGAGAAGGTTTCTCCTTATTTCATCAATCAATTAAGCAATTCATTCATTCCAATTCGCACTTCAACATCAGGTCAAGTTTCCTAAGCAATAGATCAACATCAAGGAGAAGAATCAATACTTAGTGTATCCATGAAATTGCACCAGATATAAGTGCAGATCCTTGTATTGTATTCGCCCTTTCTAGGGCATGTTATTCTTATAATATATAAAGAGAATATTGTTGCTGGGTTTTTCTCCCTCGAGTAGGAGGGTTTTCCCAGGGTAAATTATTGTGTTCTTTGATTTATGTGTTGCATTTTCTAATTGCTTACATTTCTAATCATAAAACTAACAAATTCACCCCCTCCCATACTAACATTTCCCCCTGTTTGATTAAATAATGTAAATTATTTAATTTAGACCCTAAAGTCCTCTTATTTAATTAAATAACCCTAAGCTATTTAATTAAATATCATATTGCATCCTCCTTTTCATTAAATCAATTATTTAATGAATATCATATTATTCCTCATCTTGCACATTTGAATTTAGTTTTAATTAACTAAATTACTAATTTCCCTCCATCCACTTGCGTAGGGAATATTCCAAAGGCATATTCTCCTATTTGGCTCCAAAATGGAATGATTTCTTTCAAACAAACTTTCTAACAAACTTTCAAATTTGTTACAAAGTGTGTTTGTTTGAATCATTCTTATCTCTTGATCTTTCCTTGATCCATGTGGTCTTTGATTCTCATCCATTGATGTGAATGCTTGATATGTGTTTCACCCTCCTTTCCATCTTGACCATTGATAGATCAAATTGATCTGAGCCCTTGATTTTTCATTTGATCTCCTATAAATACATCACTATTTGGAGAGAAATGGATCCATCTTTTGATAGAAAAGTAATGTTGTTGAAATTCATACTCATTTGCATCCATATTGATCACTTTTATCATTTTAGTTTATTATTCATCCATATTTAGCTTAAGCATCCATTAATGGCTTCCATGTTAACTTAGTTTGCATCCATTTTAGCATAGTTTTCTTTAAATGGATTTCATCTTTGAGCTTTGTTTACATTTAGCATAGATTGTATCCATTTTATCTAGCATATTAGCATTTAGAACTCATCTCATCATGTTAAACTAGTTTTATATCATGTTTCACACATATCTCATTAGTTTCATCGATTTTCTTCAATAAAATCAATTGGAAAAATCTCATATTATCCAAGGGATTGGGAAAGGGTCGCCATTCCACATCAATGCAACACCACTCCCTCAATGGGATAAGATTCGAGGTGTTAGAATAGGTTTTATCATGCTTTCGTGATTGGTTATTTGGTTTCTTGTTGATTTCGAATATCGCATTGGGATCATGGATTAGTGGATTAAATATGCCTCAAATTCGTATGGATCTGGTGTATTTATCCTATACTATGATCATGGTCACATTTTGGCGCTAGAAGGAGGACTCTACTAACTTCGTTTGATGAATTTTTTCTTAAATTTTTGTGAGTTGCAGGTTCCTAGGATAGAAGGGACACTTTTGAAAGCTACAACGACACTTTTTTCACCATAGTGATGCATTTGCAAAGGCATCACAATTTGTAATGGCGTCGCTATAATTTACATAGGTGTCGTAATATAGGGACGCCATTGATTTTTAGTTATAGTAATGTTATTGTTTTTTTACTTTTATAGTCTATCTTAAAATGGCTATACCTTGGTCATGCAGACATCTTTTTCAAAGATTTAAAAAAAAATGGGTTAGAATTTCATACTCTATGCAATGGTGTAGGTGGTTTTCAATTTTGGTAGAGTTAAATTTTCCATTTTGCACCTAAAGTCAAATCACATTGCAACTTGGTCTAGGTTGTAGGGTTTTAATGCTTAATTGTTTATCTAACCCTAACATCTTCTTGTTTTCTTGATTTAATCTAACATTTGGAATATGGATTGCAAGTTTGAAGAGGATCATGTAGCATTTAATTAAAGAAAAAGGAATTTGAAGCTCATTGTAAAAGTGTTTTTACACTTATGGGACAATTATAACCCATTCTATGTCTCTTTGCCTTATGTTTTAGGACCAACTAAACTTCCATTAGGTTTAAAATTAATGTTCAAAGTTGGTTAAAATTGGACCCACACATCTTCATTTTTCTATATCGGTTAAAATTGAACAAAGCAATCAAACACTTCCATTTGGTGCTTAAAATTAACTCATTGTTCTTTACAAGGAAAAATGAATGAGTACTTTCTTTTTTGTGACACACTTGTAGTGTGTATCCATTCCCCTTGTGCTTCGTGCGATCTTGGGTGAAGAGAAACACTCAAGTTTATTTCGTTGCTTGTGTGCACTTTTAGTACATATCCTCTCCCCTCGCGCTTCGTGTGATCTTGGGTGAAGATAAATACTCAAGTATACTTCCATGCTTTATGTCACCCTTAAGAGGGGGCTTGCTATGAGACACACCCCGCAATGAGAAACTCATAGTCAAGTTCTTGCAAGCATGTTAACCGACAGACTTTAAATGAAGGATGTGAAATCGTGAGAAATCAGCATCAATCTGTACCAACAACAGACTAAACCTAATCCCATGCCTTAAGTTGAATGGGAACAATTAAAGAGCCTTAAGTGGCTAGCGAGTGAGTGTTGGTTCTGGTGTTCTTGGTTTGTTGTGAATAAGAGCCTTGTTTAAATAGTGGCCAACTTTGTCCATCCAATGAGTTTTTCAAAGTGGTGCATTGGAACTTAGATTCCAAGAAGGTACTTTCCATGTCCAATTTTTGTTAAAGTGTAGAGGTTAAGATTTCATTCTCAACATACCTCTACACTCTTTCCTGGATTGCATGTAAAATCTTCTCTTCTACTACAAAGGGCATGAGGCAAGCCCACTAAGAAAAACACACCCAATTGAGCTAGGGATGTTATATTGCTTGTGATTGAGTTTAATACTTTTCTTGGTTCCAAAACATCTCAAACACACATCAACATGATTCATCAAACTTCAAACCATTTGGTTTAAGAATGGATACCTTTTGAAAAGTCTGGATATTACTGCTTTTCCCTAAGGATTTTTGTCCTTAGAGGCTTCTAAGTATTTTGGCTTATATCTAAATCCGTACTTTCCTAGGTTAATATATGGAATTATGGTCTTAAGCTTCATGATTTTCATATAATGGACTTTGTGAAATGAGGGATTCTTAGACATAGACATTTTAGTTTGAACTTTAACTAATACTTTCTTAATGTGGTAATGAAACAATCTCACTTAAGCAAAGATTAAATCAAATGAACACCCCACATTGATGTATGTTGAAAATTTGACCTCCCAAAACAAGAAAATTGAGACAAGGAAAATATTGCAAAACATTGAGTCCACAACCATTGAGTTCTATTGTCAAAATCATTGAGTTTTACTTTACCAAAATCATTGAGTTCTTAGGGTATTTGAGTTCCAAAATCATTGATTTCTATTTTACCAAAATATTTGAGTTCTTAGGGCATTATTACATTAGAGTTATAGAATTTTTATCACTACCTTGGTCTTTCAAAACAAAGGTTCACTCTAGGTTAAAATTTTGGGTCAAACATTTCATCCACCCTTCATCATATTTCACCTTTCACTTCACCAAACTTTATAAACTTTTGGACACACCAACACTTTGGACTTCAACATCTATCAACTCAAACCCTAACTTATCCACTTTGTGTTTTAAATGAATCCTTTTCCATGCATTTAGTCAAGTTAGTTATCACATTTGTGGACTAGTTTATGTTGAAGGTCACAAGTCTACCTTAAAGATTTACAAGTTCATTGACACCTTTATCCATGATATCAAAACAATCAAACCTATAGTCAAAAGTGTTGTCCCAATTTTTTTTAAAGATCACTCCCCATATCATTCACCTTTTTCATCTCCCATTCACATCATTGGTCCTAAACAAATTAGAGGGTCCCTTCTACCAAAATTTGAGCCAACTAGAGAGTTCCAACATTACAAATCTCAACATAACTCTCCCTTAGGTGACCCACAATTTATGGTTACAACAAGATAACAATACAAGAGAATCATGGAACAAAGCAAAAACACATCCACCAAAAGTGATCCAAACCCACAAGAATTTGATCCAAGAATTCATTCTACCCCCTCACAACAACCCCAAAATCCATTGGGACCATATGAGGTAGAAGATGTCACAATCAACCCCTTTGAGCTTACTTAAGAAGAAATCATTGAGTATAAACAAGAATGTAAAGCCTTAGATGAAGTGGCTTCAATTCCCCCATATTTTGTCGCACAATCCTTGGCACAAGGCTTGACTCCATCCACGATTCAACCAACTCCATCACTAGGGCCAAGTCAAACACAAACTCCTAGTCTTGCAACTAGTCTTGCTAAGGATTTTGGTCACACCCTTCCTTTGGAAGGAAATACACTTGTGGGTACTCTAAACACCAATCCTCCCCAAAACACCACTTGGAAACCTACCTTTGGTGCCCCATCCCATTCTACCACTACCATTCTTGAGCATCCCCTACATCCACACAAACCTCTTACATTCCATGATGCCACGATGATGTCGACATTTTGAGCGCAACCATCTTCACCCATCTCCATGAGTACCAAAAAGTGTGCCTAACATCACGCAAGGTAGTGTGAACCAAACATCTCAAATAGAACAACAAGGGAAAGTTAACACCCTTACACAAAATCATCCCTTAACACAACAAGGTACATCTTCATCCAACCACCCCATTGGTTCATCAAACCCATTGGCTACACAAAACACATCCATCCCATCCGTCACCAACCCAAATAAAAGCAACACCTTGGTCACAAACCCCATCAACCAAGGTAGTACCTTGGTCCCATCTCAAACACAAGGGAACCCCCAACACATAGTTCAAGGGAACCCTTTAAATCAATTGAATCAAGTTCCTAGTGTGCCATTTCCATCACAATACCAAATGGCACCATCATAATCTTTATAGTTGGTCTGCCACGCCATGCAAAATCAAATGGGACCTCAAACTTACATTGCTCCATCCCAACCCACCATTTTACAAGGGATGTTAAACCAAGGCAACCCCCAACCTCTCATCATCAACCCACAACCCACTCAAACCATAAACACCCAAAAAGCATTGCAGATGTCCCAATAACCAAATGATTCTACATTGCAAGAACATGCTCTAGCTTTGCAACAAGCACACCAAGCTTATCAACAAGCATTGTAAGAACAAAAAGCTCAAGATGAAGCTTAGCAACAACAACAAGCCTATTGGAAAGCCTTGCAACAACAACAAGCTCATTCTCTAGCTTTTCAACAAGCACAAGATGCCTACCAACAAGCAGTGCAACAACAAAAAGGTCAACAACAAGCCCTAGTGGCACAACAACAATAGCAAGCCCAACAAGTAGCCTTAGTTGCACAACAGAAATAACAAGCCCAACAATTAGCCTTAGTCGCACAACAACAAGCTTTTATAGCACAACAATATGCCCAACAACAAGTGCTCACACAACAACAAAAATGTTTATACTATAATCCCCAACAAAACATCATCAATCCAAATATGTTAGGAACATATACACCTCTACCACCCTCATCTTCACAATATCCCACACCACCCTACACACCATACAACACCCCATCATATCAAAAACCCACGTACAATCCATCTGCCATCCCATAGTATGCAACATATGTTCCTCCACCGAAGCCGCATGACAATATGGCATCCCAACTCAAGGTGCTAATATAACAAATGAAGGACATTCAAATGGGAAAAAAAAAGGCCCATACACAAAGAAAACTTATGTCCATACCCATTCAATAGAAACATTGCAATGGTACCTTTTCCTCCTAGTTTTGAGGTCCCTAAATTTGATAAATACAAAGTGAGGGGAAATCTTGTGGACCACATCAAAGAATTTAACATCATGTGTATGGAGGTTGCCTATAATGATTCCTACTTGATGCACCTCCTTCCACAAAGTTTGGCAAGCTCATCCATCGATTGGTTTTCACAGTTACCTCCAGGTATCAAAACCTTTCAAGAAATCATCGATAGATTCATAAATCACTTCTTCAATCTTGGCATGGACGTAAGCTTATAATATTTATACACTCTCAAGAAAAACAAAGGAGAATCCTTCATTAATTTCTTACAATGATGGAGGAAAAGAGATAGTAAGAGCAAGTGGCTCATTCCTGAAGAACAACAAGTAGGAATTATCATTGCTAATGTTGATGAGGATCTGTCCTTCCACTTGAAGATGGAATGCATCACCACTTATGATGAGCTTGTCCTTAGGGCCCTCAACATCGAGAGATCCGTAATCTCACAAGGAAACACACAAGTGTATAGAGACAACCACCCATCCACTAGTTCTAACGAGAAGCCCTGCTTTTGGGCCAAGAACAAGAACATTACTAGTGATGGTGTTGTCGATGCAAAGGTGGTCTTAACTGCTCCTAGGAAATCAACCACCTAAACCATGAACACACAACAACCATATGTGCAACCACCAAATAGTAAACCAATGATCAATGCTACAAACACTGAACGTAGACCACAAAGAACAAATAGTGCTCCTAAACAACAATTCACTCCCTTAGGGGAACCTATGGAAGATGTGTTGAAGAGGTTGATACAATATGACCTTATCACACTCTCGATTTCTCAAACTATCAAGCACCACAAGTCAAACCTCCTAGCTATAGAGAAGATCATTTTTGTGAATTTCACTGATACAAAGGTCATAATACACAAAAAAAAATAGACTCAAACATCTAATAGAAGATCTTATTGAACAAAGAGACATTAACGTTGATAAAAAATCTGGGAATGAAAATTTGAAAATTTACATGAACCCTATGCCTGATCATGGGAAAACAAAAGATTCAAGGAAGGAATCAACTTTAAACAATGTAAACCATACCCATGATACCACAGTGGGACATATTTATGTTATTCCTTCATCACCACATGAGGAATCAGACACATATCAAGATACTATTTTAAAACAAAGTCCAAACCCATCAACAATGTCTAGCAATATTTCATACTATAATGGCATCAAGTATGTATTAGATTATAATATCTCTCCCATAAATGACTTCATGATTGGGCATGTTGAAGAAGTTCCAAATGAGCAAGAAATATCCCTTATTACACCCATAACCACAAACTATTGTGAAGATTCTTTTATCAATGATTTATCATCCACCCAAGGATCGTGTCAAGAGGAGGATCTTGAGGATAATGAAATTTACTCTGAATCAAGTCAAGATCACGAACCCCTATCCCCAAAGTTTCACCATGAGCTAAGGGACATCTTACAAACCATTTTAAACTCCAAAGATGTCCCCGATATCACCCTTGAGATGTTTCTTTATGATGGACCTATAGACGTTCTTCATCCAAAACAAGAGTCTCCCACTCTTAATATTCCCACACAAGAGAAAGCAACAATTGAGATTATTGATTCTTACAGTGATTGTGCATCATCGACATCTTTTGAATTAACATCAACATCTTTTGAAGTAGTATCAAAAGATAACGATTTCATAGAATTAGAGCAAATAATTCATATTTATGAACAAGAGGAACCCATAACAATATCATGTGTTCATGACAAGTCATATTCAATGGCTATGGATCAGAGGATACATTATCAAGGAAAAGGATTAGGTATTTTTAACACCTTCATAATGTCAGGGGAAATCTTGAATACAACAAGCTTCAACATATGGGGCACGAAGGATTGTTATGATGAAAACACTATCAACACTACAACTAATCATATCATGAATCGTCATCCACCCATCATATCATACTCAAATTGGGACCAACATAAAAAGAAAAATTCCTATCAAAGTAAGGAGAAGATCATCAAAGAAAATGGAGTAGTAAAGCAAAAGGGACACGTCAAGTACAAATGGATACCAAAGAAAAATAAAGAAAACCATCCCTCCAAAACTTCAACAGTCAAAGAAACTATGGGGAAAAATAAAAAAGGGAAATGTATCCACCAAAAGTGTCCTCAAATACAAAAGTAGGCTTCTCAAGCAAGGAACGAATTATATCCAATGGTTGGTCCTAATTCCATGAAAACCTTCGTTCCCACCCATCATTGCTCATCTTTCCAAGTTTGGAGAGTCAAAGGTTCCAAACCATCTACCGATCCATCTCATATTCCTTCATGCATGACACCGTACACTCCATTTATGATATCCAATTCTCATATTGACCATGTGTTGGTAGCTACTCTTCATCATAAGGATTCTGAAGGCACTCTATTGTGATGTGCGCACATAGACAAGGTTAATTCCGATATCCACAAGACAAATCAGAGTTCTTCACAGTTGCATTCCAATGCTCGTATCTTAGCAAAGCAACTTCTTCAAGCAGGATACTGTTGGCATGTTATGACAATGGAATCTACATCAATACCACTGGGTGGTTCAACATGAGGGTAAAAGTTTTCAAAAAAATTAAAAAAAAAAATCCAAAAATAGTAAAAATAAAAATCGTCCTCTAGTGAAAACCACTACAATGGTGCTTTGGGAAAGTACTATGATGAAAACCTGGAAAAAAACCGTCATGAGTAGAATTGAGTGTCTATATGATACTTCTCAGATAGAAGTATCTTATCCTTGTCATGATAAATCCAATGTTCCATCCATCCATCCAATCCAGCTTTATCTAGATATTCTAGCTTATCTTGATCTTGACAAAGATTCGACATATACTTAAACGCTACTCACGGTAAACTTTTGATAGGCTCTACCATTTTATCTCATGAAGTCCCATAGCCCATATCTAGTATGATAAAACTTTGTTGAACTCTTTGCATATACATTACCTATCTTGGTTTGTTCATTAACTATGAAGCATTGCTAGACACTAGGGGCAAGTTATTGCACTCTTGTTTTCAAATAAATCTTGATCCATGTATTATATCTCATAGTGTGACATTAGCATTTTGATCTAGGTATCATTTACCTCAAAATCTCATCAAAAATCCCAAAAACATTCATAAAACCTCATCAAAAATCCAAAAAAATCCAAATCCTGTACAACTAAAATCCAAAAACATCAAAATCCTGTAAAGCTAAAATCCAAAAACATCAAAATCCTATACAACTAAAATCCAAAAACATTAAAAAATTGTAAAGTGAAAATTCCAAAACATCCAAAACACATCAAAATCCCTAAAAAGGTCAAAACATCAAAAATCAAATAAAAAATAGTACGTTTTCGAACTATGTTGTCTCTGAGCTTGAATTTAGGCAAGGCCATCACTAATGTGCCCCCAAGACACTTTAGGGTAGCAGTCCATCATAATAAACTGACAATCCATCATCTGTTCATTTCTCATCAATAATAAGTCAAAGTCAGTCAAACTACGTGGTCTCTGCGTGTATAATGTAGGCAAGGCTCATATTTGATAAGCCCCCGAGGCCCCTAGGATAGTCTTTTAGGTTAGGTTCTTGGTCAAATCTTAGAAAACGTCAAAACATTAGAAAACTTAGAAAACACAAAAAACATTTGAAAACTCAGAAAACCCTAAACAACCTCAAATAATTAAAAATCAAAACATTCACATAAACATTCAAAAAGACCAAAACAACCTCAAAAAATTGCAAAACACCAAAAACATTGAAGTATTCCAAAACTCCAAAACCACCCATCCCATTTCTCCTTCACCCGCAATAAATTTCCATCCATAAAAAATCGATCATCACACTCATCCTTTGGTAAAACAAATGAAAAACAAGTCAACAATCAACAAAGGTAGAACCCTTAAATGTGAAAAATCAAACCCTTGGTCATTATCAAACATGTCAATAAAACCTTATATCAACAACCTTTCAAACAACCTATCAACCCTCCAACATCTAATAGCACATCTTAGGATGCATCCTTCCTACAATGGGCATTATCATTGGCAATCACTTTGGATATTTATCCTCAAAACACACCTTTTGGCAAGAGATATAGATAACGGCTCTAAGAAAATTAATCACCAACAATTCACCGATGGAAAATTCATCGCCACAAAAAAATCACCAGTGGAAAATTCACCACCGTGGAAAATTAACCGCATTAATATTTTTTAATATATATTTCAAAAAAAATAGATTTTATTAAAAATATTAATGTAGTTAATTTTCCACCGCGGTGAATTGCTCGCGATGAATTTTACTTGGCAGTGAATTTTTCGTTGGTGAATTGATGGTGGTGAATTGCTGGCAATGAGTTTGTTGTATGCAATAGATAACATTGATTGTTTATTGTTGATATTTTATTATGATTTATCTTATTGACCCATTATGAGAACCTCTCAATGATGTATCAATGATTTAGGGAGAAAGGAATGAAGCATTGATCATTATCTTTCATTTGCTATGCTTGTGGGGTATTCTTGTAAAATAATCTTGGTGCATACTTTCCTAGTTGTGTGTAGGGAGGTCATTTTGAATAGATTGTTGATATTACGTATTCTTTGGTCCAAGATATTCTAAATTTCTAAACTACATTCCAATGAGGTTTCAATATGTCAAGGTGTGAACAAGAGCTATCCTATTTGCACTAGATACAATGCCATCCTGGAAATCAATACCATGATGCATTGTGCCTATGTGTTATATCAAAAATAAGGAATGAAAGAGAGCCCCAATCCCAGATATGAGCAAATCCTCCATATCATCACTATAATCTAATAAAGTCTCGATGGAGCATGGACTTGTTAGACTTCTAAATCAATGGTCAATCTATTCATCTAATTCTTCTTATTCTTCTATCTTTACTAAAAATTCTATCCAAGTATTGAATCTATGTGATATATCAAAATGTACATGAGGCTACCCATGGCCGATGATTGTCTATACACCATCAAGTTTGTCTACATTAGACATTTGAGCTTTCTAGTCCTCTTCGAGTTGAACTTATGTTGCTTCTTTGTCGAGAGATCAACCTAAAATTCAAAATTTCCTCTCGATCCCTCGAGGGGGCAGGGTACCAGCTTAATTCCTTCCACTAGAGCAATAGTGGGGCATCCAAAAAATCAAGAATTTTTAAATTTTTGATTTGAGCAGCAACATTAATCCGAAGAGCGTTAGTCTTTGAACCAACATAATAGGTACCTCGCTTCAAAGAGGGGCAAAATGTAGACACTTAAAAATGTCCTGAATGATATACACACTTGGATCCGATATATTAACATCGTTTCATCCTAAAATCCATCCTTTTTTCGCTTGTTTGATTAAATTAGCCTAGCTATTTAATTAAATGCCTCATTTTCATTTGTTAATCTAATTGACTTAATTGGGTTAATTCACCCCCTCCCACACTAACATTTCACCCTGTTTGATTAAATAATGCAAATTATTTAATTTAAACCCTAAAGTCCTCTTATTTAATTAAATAACCCTAAGCTATTTAATTAAATATCATATTACATCCTCCTTTTCATTAAATCAATTATTTAATGAATATCATATTATTCCTCATCTTGCACATTCAAATTTAGTTTTAATTAACTAAATTGCTAATTTCCCTCCATCCACTTGCATAGGGAATATTCCAAAGGAATATTCTCCTATTTGGCTCCAAATGGAATGATTTCTTTCAAACAAACTTTCTAACAAACTTTCAAAGTTGTTACAAAGTTTGTTTGTTTGAATCATTCTTATCCCTTGATCTTTCCTTGATCCATGTGATCTTTGATTTTCATCCATTGATGTGAATCCTTGATGCATGTTTCACCCTCCTTTCTATCTTGACCATTGATAGATCAAATCGATATGAGCCCTTGATTTTTCATTTGATCTCCTATAAATACATCACTATTTGGAGAGAAATGGATCCATCTTTTGATAACAAAGTTATGTTACTGAAACTCATACTCATTTGCATCCATATTTTAGCACTTTTAGTATTCATCCATATTTAGCTTAAGCATCCATTAATGGCTTCCATGTTAACTTAATTTGCATCCATTTTAACATAGTTTTATTTAAATGGCTTTCATCTTTGAGCTTTGTTTACATTTAGCATAGATTGCATCCATTTTATCAAGCATCTTATCATTTAGAACTCATCTTATCATGTTAAACTAGTTTTATATCACGTTTCACACATATCTCATCCGATTCATCTATTTTCTTCAATAAAATCGATTGGAACAAGCTCATATTATCCAAGTGATTGGGAAAGGGTCGCCATTCCACATCAATGCAACACCACTCCCTCAATGGGATAAGATTTGAGGTCTTAGAATAGGTTTTATCATTTTTTCGTGATTGGTTTCGTGTTAGTTTAATGGTTATTTAGTTTCTTGTTGATTTCGCATATCGCATTGGGATCATGGCTTAGTGGATTAAATATGCCTCATATTCATATGGATCTGGTGTATATATCCTATACTATGATAATGGTCATAGTAGCAAACCATCTGCTATGTTATAAAAAAATAGGATAACTTTTTGTTCTCCCCTTATTTGAACCCCTTAATCTTCACCATTTTCAAAAAAAATAGTATAGGTTAGAAAGTAGATTCAAAATATCATCTCTAGTTCTTGTTGGATCTTCAAATTTTGAGTGTAATTATCTTCATTTTCTCATACAACATCGGTTTTTATTGATTTTAAACAAAAATTAGCTACTTAAGAACCTCTTTTGGTCCCCAATTTCTATGCACATACCCATATATCTCTCTGGATATGGAGATCCAAATATACATGGGCATAAAGTTTCTAGGAAATCTAGACTAAATCTAAGAATAGAATATTGATAAAGAGTGTATGTCCCTATAAATTAGTAGGAAAATATCGTTACTGTCAGGCCTTTGTTGAAAATTTCAAAGTTATTATTTTGTTCATTCTCAAGACTATTTCCATGCCTATTTTTATTCATGGAATTCAGAATCCTCCTTGAACTTGGAACCTTAGTATGTTTTTGCTTTCATGCCCCGCTTTCCCCTTCTAGATTTTTTATTTATTTTGATTCCCTTTTGGACTTAGGTCTTGACATGAACCGGGAACTTTATATTCTAGATCTGCATTTCCTTCCAAAATCTACTACCCAACATATAACAATTATTGATCCCCTTTGGTCTTCAAGCTCCAATTGGAATTTGGAACCTTAGGTTCTAGTTCAAATTTCCTCTTTACTTTCGACCTCTGTAGTAACACACAGACTTCAAAATTTGATTAGGGATTGGAATCATAGGCCCTAATTTTGTCTTAGGACCTAATGCTTCCTAGTATTGCATATAAATTTCAAAGTTCCAAATTCCTCTCAAAACTTGAACCCTCAAAGAAAAGGTAGGGTCTTGGAGCAAGGAGTCTAATATGTGTCAAAACTTTGTGATGGTTTTGGAACTACATTAAGTTCCCAACAATTTTCTTGTTTTGAAAAAATCCTAGATGTTTTGGGTGGATACCAAACCTATAACATAATAAATTAAAGGAATATGTTAGAGTATTTCAAATTTTTGAGAACCAGGTGAACCCTCAACAAGGCTCCTAACAACATTGAAGTTTTTAGAAATTTTCTAAATGCCAAAATAGATTTATATGGATATTTTCAAAGAGTTCTAATAGGGTTTTGATGTTATGACAACTAAGAAGTTATTGATAGAGTGCTTTGTAAATTTCAAGAATTGGTGATATGCTTGACATGTGATGCAGGAGCATCCAGTGGTGTAAGGGCAATCTTGCATCACCCAAAAATAGTTAAATTTCAAGTTTCTTGGTTTTTAGATGTTTTTACATTTTTGGATACCCTTTTCATCATAATGAAATTTCCAATTTATGGTTTTTATTTTCTATTCTTGGGTGGAAAGATATTGCAGTTTTAGTTTCCCATATTTGCACCTGAAAATCTTCTGAGTTAGATTTGAGGCACTTAGAGTTCCCAGAACGACCCCGAAACTTGCCAAAATCGGCGTAGCTGATCTTGAATGCGTTATTGACTTCGAGACCTTTCCAACGGTTCAAACGGTTCACGAATCGGAGTCCCGGATCAAAAGTTATGGCCCCGGGAAGTTGGCGCACTTTCTAGAAGATACAATTGTAAATGTTCTTTTGAAATTTGAACTTCAAGTTGTAATTTTTTTGGCGCCAAACAGCCTAAACTCAAATTTGAATGTTGTTTTGGCTCCAAACTAAAGAGGAGCTCTATTTATGGGTAGGTTTCTAATTTTTGGGTAACTTGTTGGGGACAAGCTCGCATATTGCGAAAGGGTGATTTTGTAGCTTTCTGTAACTTGCATGTGTTGTAGAACACGGGGTTGAGATCCTCTATATGTAAACTCCATTTTGAATAATAAAATTATTCTCTTGTTTGTGGATTATTTTTCTAAA
>VDFB02105785.1:302695651-302718477 GCA_007258455.2 Sequoia sempervirens
AAGGGTGCAATCCTAGGAATGAGAAGCCAAAGATGGTTTACATCAAGAAAAGGCTTAGTCCAAATGAGAAACAAATGTTGATCAACTTATTTAGCAAGTTCAAGAAATATTTTTCCTTGTCATATGAGGATCTTCAAAACTATAGGGAGGATTTGTTTCAACATACTATGCCACTCTAACTAGATGCTAAGTCATTTTGGAAAATTAAAGACCTATTAGCCCTACCTTATCCCCACAAGTGAAAAATGAGTTGATGAAGTTAAAGAAAGTGATTATTATCAAAGTCATTAGACACTCTAAGTGGGTGTCCAACCTTGTCTTTGTAATTAAAAATAATAAAGAGATAAGGTTATGTGTTGGATTTAGGAACCTCAACCATAAATCTCTCAAGGATAACTACCCTCTCCTAAGCATAGATCGTTTGTTGCAAAAAGTAATTGGATGAGAATTAATATCCATGATGGATGGATTCTCGAGCTACAACCAAGTGGTTGTCAAAGAACTAGAGCAACACAAGAATACATTCACTACTCCATGGGCATGTATGTCTATGTAAGGATGTAATTTGGATGATTGAATGCATATTCAAATTTTCAAAGAGAAATGTTCATGGCTTTTGTTGATCTCATTGACAAGATTATGGTTGTATACCAAGATGATCTAATTGCATTCTCAAAAGAAAGAGATGAGAATTAGAGACATCTTGAATTGATCTTAAAAATATGTTTAGAATATGGGATTTATATAAATCACAAGAAGTATAAATTTGGTGTTTGAGGAGGGGAAACTCTTGGAGCACATTATGTCAAAAGATGGGGTGAGAATAGATCCATTATGAGTCAAAGACATTGAACCCATCCCTCAACTCAAACTAATAAAAGGAATCCAATCTTTCTTTAGACAAATAAACTTTTTTAGGAGGTTTGTCCCTATTTAAAAAAATACAAAGGCCATATCAAAGATGCTCAAGAAAAATAAATTAATTGAGTGAAGTGTAGAGCCAGTTGAAGCATTAAGTGACATCAAACATGCAATTGAGGAGGCACCTTTTCTAGAAAGTCCTAATTATTCTAAGCCTCTCTAGTTGTTCTCTTTTGATTCCTTCTACGCTATTGTTGTTGTGTTACTACAAAAGAACAAATAGGGATATGAGTAGCCATTGACATTTTTAATAAATCATTGCAAGTAAATGAATTGGAATATTCCACAATGGAAAAGCATGCATACATATTGGTTAAGGTTTAAAAAAGTTTAGATCATACCTTGTAGGGGATAAAATCATAACATATGTGCCACACCCAGTTGTAAGAGACATATTCATGCAACTTGAGGCTTTAGGTAAGAGATACTGGTGGATCAATAAAATACAAGAATATGACATGGAGGTACAAGTCACCAAGGCTTTATTAATTTGATGGCTAATTCCAACTTGGGAAATAAAAAGTAAATGAGATAAGTACATATGATGTTGTTCCTTGTCAACCAAATGAAAACCTATGGTATAAATATGTAGTTTTCTATCTTGAAAACATGAATTTACCATCATATATGGATGATAAACAAAGAAGGAATCTCAAGCTATAATCATAAAGGTATGTGTTGGTCCACAATGAAATGATGTGGAGGAATCAAGAAGGGGTATTGCTTAAGTGCATAGATGTTGAGTAATTTGGTGTAGTGACAGAGTATCACCATGGTGTTTGTGGAGAACATTTCAAGGATAAAATTACTACTCATAAGATCCTTAGGGTTGGTTATTTCTACACTACATTTTTTAAAGGCGTAGCTAAGATGATCTAAAGATGTGATTCATGTCAAAGGTTCTCCAGAAGGTTAAATTTTTTTGATGTGCTTCCCATTTCCCCTCTCATAGTTAATGCACCTTTTTAGTAGTGAGGAATTGATTTCATTGGAGCAAGAAAATATAGTAATGGATACAAGTGGATAATTATGGCCATTGACTACTTAATCAAGTGGATTAAAGTAGTTCCAACCCATAATGCAATATCTAAGGTGGTAGTATAATTTCTAATAAACAATATAACAACTAGGTTTGGTGTGCCTACCAAGATTTTAGTTGATAATGCAATGTGATTTAGACCCAAGACACGCTAGACATGTGTTGGTATAAATTTGGTAGAGTCATATCCATATCATCCATAAAGAAATGGTCAAGTTGAGTCAAGTTAAAAAAGTCTAATGAAGATTATAAAGAAAAAATTAGATTAGAATAAGAAGAGATGTGATGACAAGATGAAGTGTGCTCTTTGGGTTGACATAGTTGATTTCAAACAAGCTATAGGAAAAATTCCATTTGAATTAGCATATGACATGAAGGATAAAAGTTTTATCAATATACATTTTCTTGTATACCAATTGTTGCAAGGTGTATATGATGATCAGTATGATGCAATATCTTTAGAGGTTCATGGCATTGACTGAGTTAGATGAAAAATAAAGAGTTGCACATGATAAAAATTTGCAACATAAAAAAATGAAACACCTATTTGATAAAATTCCATCACCAAGAGACTTTTAGGTTGGTGTTATTGTTCTTTTATAGAATGCCAAGTTTGAGGATAAGGGAAATCATGGAAAATTTTACCCTATGTGGCTTGGGTCTTATGGAGTAGTTGAGGGGTATGAGATCAATATGTATCATCTCATGGAGATTCTCATGCATGGTCAACATATGAAACATTACTTAGTGATGAAGTTTCATTTTTTGACTAGTAAGTTCAAAGCTATATCTTGGATCTTTGTCTAATATTTTCTCGAGAAGTCTTGACTCCTATTGGCCATGATGGTGTGTGACCTTCCTATTTTGTCTCGTGTTTTGATATGCCAATTTTTTGGTCTTCTTGAAGATCTAGATTGTCATGGTGCCTATGGGAGGCACCCATCACCAACTAGAGCCACTATTGGGCCTTTGTCAAAAATTGAAAAATTTATTATTTTGTTCATGCCCAAAACTATCAAGATTCTTTCTTCATGGACTTAAAAATCCTTTACAAACTTGGAACCTTAATGTTTCCTTTTGTGTCTTGCTTCGCCCTTTTAGATATTTTTTATTTTGATTCCTTTTCAAACCCTAGGTCTCAACATGAATCAAGAACTTTATGTTTTCAATCTACATTTCCTTCCAAAGTCTACTCCCTGACATGTAAAGATTATTGATCCCCTTTGAACATGGGATGTAATTAAAAATTGAAACCTTGGGTTTTAGTTTGAATTTTCTCTCTACTCTCAACCTCCTCAATAACATGTGAGCTTCAAAATTTGATTAGGACTTGGAACCTTAGGTTCCAAGTCCTAGTTCCATCCTGATGCCCACAAGTCTTATATATAAATTCCAAGGTTTCAAGTTCCTTTTGGAAAAATCCACAAGATAAAGGCAGGGTCTTGGAGTGGGTAGTGTAATGAATGTCAAAACTTTGTGGTAGTTCCAAAACTAAATTAAGTTACTAACAAGATATTTATTTTGAAACCTTCTCTAAAGTTCTAGTTGGATGCCAAAGCTCCATAATCAGTAACATAAGAAATTAAAGGAATGTTTTAAAGTATTTCAAGGTTCTAAGAATTGGAGGAACCACTAAAAAGGTCCCTAACAATATTGAAGTTCTTGACAAATCTCTAAATGTTGAAACCTATTTATATGAATATTTTCAAAGAGTTCCAATAGGGAAACAATGCTCTCAAAACTAAGATGTTATTAATAGAGTGCTTGGTAAGTTTTGAGAACTAGTGATATGGCCAACATGGAGATGCAAGAATATTTTGAAGTCATTGGAGCATTCTAAGGAATTGGGAACCAAGAACCTCTACCAAATCTTTGAGTTCACAATATACATTTGGCAAGTGATAAAGGAGAAACTAGTATTGTCAGAGGTTTGCAGTGGTTCCTAAAGCACATCTAGGGCTTGACATAGTTATGATTTTTTCCCATAGTGTTGAAAACTTTTCAAAATCTAATATCTAAGTAAAGAGGCTAGTGATATGCCTGATCTGTAAAGGCAAGATGCTTGTGAATGATCTCGTATAAGTTTTTAACAACATTTTAAATGGTTTATGCGTGCCAAATATAATGGTGTTGTGTTTACTCTCCCACCTCCCTACCATTAATGTAGGGGAACTCTCCCAACTACCTAAATTTACCCCATCTACTCTCCATTACCCCTCCCAACAATTGCTATTCAATTTGAGACACTAATTTTGGGAAAGAATGCTTAAATACCATTAATTTTCTTGGAGTCACAATGTTACAATTAGGGCTTTGGCACTCAATATGGTTAAAGAGATTCTTGGATTCCTTTTGAGGGGTTGGTTAGTGATTATTCCTAGCAAACAAAGTAGTTGTCAGAGCTTTCTAGGGCTTCAATAATTAAAGTCAATTTCAAGAAGGCAATGGATTCTATTAAAGTGTCGAAAGAGAATATTGCTATGAATATCATAGGTTTCATGTCACTAGTACTATAGGTACACTTTTAGGGGAATTTCTTAATGTAACAGAGGTTTCCTCTTAGCACAAATATTTTTTTGAGTGTAACCTTAATTTGATGAATGTGGCAACATTTTGAAAATATTACACTATTTGTAATAATCATTTTTATTTACACATGGATTTGTGTAGTTCACTAATGGAAAACTAAGTATTTTTTATTTGTGATATTCAAAACTTGATGCATTTTAATGCTTTGGTAAAATATTCTACAATTTCTTTTTCCTATAGTTCTTTCTTGTTAATTGTGACTCTATAACCCATTGATAGGCTTCAATTTGGGATATATTGGATCAATCACACAACTAAAAGAATAAAATATTAAACTAATATTTCTATCCCAATTTTAGTTTTCATGCAGTTCATGATTTCAATGTAAATAGGGAATAACAATCATAATATTCACATATAATATCCAATGAGAAATGTATCTTGCCCCCACCTTGCACTCATTTGCAATAGAGTTGTAATAAACTATATTGAGGTGTTAAGATAGCTAGTTGCTCTCAACTTAGTGATGATAGTTGGAGTTGAATCAATAGTATGGGTTTAGCTATCATCATTTTCAATTGTTCATTTCATGAACTATAGCCTCTAAGAATACCCTCCTAACTCAAAGTTGATTTCAAAGTGTAGAAGATAAAATCCACTTTCATAGAGTTAACCTTTAACCCTCTATGGTCTATGGATGAGCAGGTTTCACTTTCATGATGACAACCCTATCCTTCAAAGTTATATTTTTTCTAGGAAGTGGAACAATGATTTTGGGACCCAAGTTACCATGCATCAACTATGCAAAAGTGTCAATGTGGATCCAAGTGAGGTTTCATTATAATAAAGTTCTATAAAATTATATATCATAATAGAATAAGGCTTCCTCCTAGATAGAACTTGACATGCATCAACAAGGCCACATAAAATCCTCTTGAATCTCAAAAGATATATGCCAATAATTACATACTTGGTTTTAAGTATGATCAATGTTCGAGTCATACTTGAGACAAATGGGAAACACTATCCTTAATATCATTGTATGAAGATGTGTGTTATGTAGTGTAGGAAAATTTACTCCTTTACATTTTCACACTTTGTTTGGGCCCTCTTAATTAAATGGACTTAATTATGCCTTAATAAGCCCTATTTTACATCTACAAGCCTAATAAATTACATTTTCCAAAAGGGAAACCTAACAATAATTAATTCCAACACATGACACTTTACCTTGAGCAATGTGTGTTCCAGGAATAGGGACTTTGGACCCATTTTCCCATGGGTGAATGGGCCCACCCTAAGCCTTTGAACCCATTTTTAAAACATGTTTTTGGCGTTATTTTAATGTCTCTAAATTCAAATTTTGATGTCAACTTGTAATGTTTATTTTTGGGAAATTAAAGATGCATACCTATAAATACAAGGTTATTTCATCAATTCAAATCCTAGAACTTCATGAGATAATTAATTCAAGTATACAAGAGAATAGTTTATGATAAAAAGAATTCAAGATTAGATTTATCAAGCATTTGTTGCAGCAATCAAGATATCAATCATCATGTCAAATTCTTAAGCATCATGCATGTTTTTTGGAGCTAACAATGTGATGTGGGTTTCAAAGATCAAGTCAAGTATTCAAAGCATCCATTCAAGCATCAAGATCCACATCCATTGAATCCATCTCATACAAGATCAAGATCAATATTGTAGATTTCCGAAGGTTTATTCAAAGGTTTGGTGAGAACTTAAACTATATCGAGGTGTTAAGATAGCTAGTTGCTCTCAACTCAGTGATGATATTTGGAGTTGAATCAATAGTATGGGTTTAGCTATCGTTATTTTTAATTGTTCATTTCATGTACTCTAGCCTCTAAGAATACCCTCCTAACTCAAAGTTGATCTCAAAGTGTAGAAGAGAAAACCCACTTTCATAGAGTTAACCTTTAACCCTCTATGGTCTATGGATGAGTAGGTTTCACTTTCATGATGACAACCCAATCCTTCAAACTTATATTTTGTTCTAGGAAGTGGAACAATAATTTTGGGACCCAAGTTACCATGCATCAACTATGCAAAAGCCTCAATGTGGATCCAAGTGAGGTTCCATTATAATAAAGTTCTATAAAATTATATATCATAATAGAATAATGTTTCCTCCTAGATAGAACTTGACTTGCATCAACAAGGCCACATAAAATCCACTTGAATCTCAAAAGATATATGCCAATAATTACATACTTGGTTTTAAGTATGATCAATGTTCGAGTCATACTTGAGACAAATGGGCAACACTATCCTTAATATCATTGTATGAAGATGTGTGTTTTGTAGTGTAGAAAAATGTACTCCTTTACATTTTCACACTTTGTTTGGGCCCTCTTAATTAAATGGACTTAATTATGCCTTAACAAGCCCTATTTTACATCTACAAGCCTAATAAATTACGTTTTTCGAAAGGGAAACTTGACAATAATTAATGCCAACACATGACACTTTACCTTGAGCAATGTGTATTCCAGGAATAGGGACTTGGGACCTAGTCTCCCATGGGAGAATGGGCCCACCCTAAGCCTTTGAACCCATTTTTAAAACATGTTTTTGGTGGTATTTTAATGTCTCTAAATTCAAATTTTGATGTCAACTTGTAATGTTTATTTTTTGGGGAAATTAAGGATACATACCTATAAATACAAGGTTATTTCATCAATTCAAATTCTAGAACTTCATGAGATAATTAATTCAAGTATACAAGAGAAAATTTTATGATAAAAGGAATTCAAGATTAGATTTATCAAGCATTTTTTGCAGCAATCAAGATCTCAATCATCATGTACAATTCTTAAGCATCATGCATGTTTTTTGGAGCTAACATTGTGATGTAGGTTTCAAAGATCAAGTCAATTATTCAAAGCATCCATTCAAGCATCAAGATCCACATCCATTGAAGCCATCTCATACAAGATCAAAATCAATATTGCAGATTTCCAAAGGTTTATTCAAGGGTTTGGTGAGTTGCAACATAGCTTTGTTCATTCATCATTCTTTTCTCATTTCATTATTTCAATTTAAGGTTTAATTACCCAAACGGGGTTTGACCAAGGAAAACCCCCATTCACCAAAAAAAACATTTTTTTCCCTCTTGTGTTTGTGTTGGAGATCTTAGGTTGAAGAAGGATTGAAGATATTTTGAAGTGCAAAGTTGCAAAAGATGTCAAGATCATAGAAACTCATATCTCAAATTTATTTTTCATCATTTTTGAGTGAAACTAGTGGGAAATTGCATCTTAGACTTTTATTCAAAGGCTCCCGAAAATTCAGTTCAAAAAGTTTTCTTCGGACACATTTTCCATTTCTAGACACCTAGCAACCAAATTTTGAGGCAAGTTTTAAGTGTTTTCCACTCATCCAAAAAATACAAAATTGATTGTTTCTATTAGATGTAGGCTTCATCTACATGAATCAAGTCTTAGGTTAAAAATTTGAGGTCATTTTCTATTTTATTTTCATCTCCCAAAAGTGTTGTTTGAACTTTACCCCCTATCCACACACACATAAAGGAAATTGTTAGATCTTCCATAGAATTGACTCGCTTAAGGACTGAAAGTTAATTCTATCTTGGAGGATCTTATTTCCTAAATGAAATAGAAAATAGGTAGGTTCTATCACCCCATTTTCCCTTTCTATTTATAGTAAGTTTGGTGAAACGTTCCAAATTTAGTATAAAACCCTATGTTTTGAACCCTTACCCCATTTTTCTATGTTTCATTCCTCTAAAAAAAAATTGGTACATTGAATACTAATATTCTTAACCATTTGATCTCATTTATCTTATGGTGTAATCTATAATGCTTTTATATTATTCCAATTCACTAACTATATAATAATTGCACTTACCACTAATGATGTTAATGGTCAACAATAAGATATTAGGAGATGTTATACAACATAATTGTAGATGGTTTGTCTCTTAACTCAATCTCAACAACACCAATGAATTAAATGGTAGTTCCCTTCATTTAATCATACAATAAGTTGGCAAAACTATAGTAACGTTCCCTTAGTTCTCCCAATAGTTCCAACATTATGATTCTTATACTTAAGAGGTCTATAGTCATCATGTATGTTGGAGTACAGGACCACTGAGAAGGGGGGTGAATCAGTGGTCTAATAAAACCAATTTCAGAACTTAACACACTTGAATACACAAATATTCTAAATATTATATGTTATGAAAATCACAAATATGTGCAAATCAGAACACCACATTTGAATCAGGGATAATCAACCATGCACAAAGCAACACAACATCAAGAAGAATCAAGACATAGGATTTGTGAGTGGAAAAATCCTAAAATGGTGAAAAAACCACTTTGAACAATTTATTTATTAAGCCGCATTGGCAATACAACAAGCCTCACTAGCAATTAATCAAGCCTCACTAGCAAGTTTCCATGCCTCAATAGAAAACTCTCATGTCTTACTAACAATCTCCAAGAGGTAAAGTGAAGAAATTCAAAGGGTTACTTTGTTACAATTCAAATCATATCAACAAGCCTTGATAAACTCAATATCTTGTTCAATTGTAGAAAGAAAACAAACTTATTGTACCTGCCTTGTCAACATCTTTTCAATCTGAACTTTACATCTACTCTGTCAAAACTCAATCCAGCCTTATCACAACATATCTCATCACTCTAAAAATACAATTCAATATAATTCATTTACTCTTTCTGTAATCATCATGCTTTGTTTATGTAAAGTACATAATCACCTTTGTTTGTCATATTTCAATCACCTCAATTTGTCATACTTCAATCAAGAACTTTTCATGAAAGGTTATAGTCATATTTTTGCAATCACCATACTCTATTCATGAAAGGTTACTACCACCTCTATTTGTCATATTTCAGTCAAGAACCTTTTCCCACACTCACCAAGCTCATTCCATTTTCAAACTAGGGTACATCACCTATTGAATGCAAAGGAACCTTTCAAAAAACAAACTATTACACTCACTTCATATCTCATACATTCCATATTCAAAAATTAAAAACCCCAATACCATCAAATGACCGTTGATATTCAAAACCATATAGATTGAAAACTCCTTCTTCAATGTTTGGCACCAACCAACAAAAAAAATCCAAAAACTATTCATCTTCAATCAACAACAAAACTAAGCAAAGACACATGACGGTTAGACTCCCGCCAAAGAATTAGCTTCTGGAAATAGATGTTGGAAGGTTTAAATATAGACCTTTGATTTCAAATTACCACCACATCCAAATTCAAATAGTAGCCATAGATCTTCATTTGAAAATTATAAGCCAATATTATGACTTGCCCGACCAGTTAGTACAAAAAGAGGGGCTAGTTGATGAATGTCTTAAAACTGTTAAGCTCATAACTTAAAACACCTTTAACTTGCTATAGAAATTCACCGAGTTTTTAGACCAAAAAGAAAGATTACTAAACTTTTTACATAAAGAACTAAATATTAGGGTTTTATACTCTTGAATCCAATGAAAAACCTAAACAAGATCAATACCCCAAAAATCTTGAATACCTGTGATCAAACTTCAACCTCTGCAAAACAAAATATATTACAGTCACTGATGCAAAATACTATATCACTGACATTTTCCAAGAAAGATAAGCTTTGATACTTTTAGGGTTTTGAACCTTTGATGCTTTTTGATGCTCATGGCAAGTACCTTTGATGCTTTAATGATTTTTTATGCTTTGAACCTTTGAACCTTTGATTATGAGCTTTGAATGAATCCCATGCCTTCAAGCACCATGAGATGGAAAATAATGAGTTTTCCCTGTAGCAACTCCTGAAGCAATTGAACTTCAACTTATGACATCAATGACAAAACAATGCCAATACAACAATGTAGTCGTATAAAGCCTTTACCAAAAATCACATCATTCTTCCATTGGCTAACTTCATTGCATCCCAATTCAAGAACAAGAAAAGGTACTATTCAATTTATTGGTTACCCAACCTTTCACACATAAGCATAAATCATCTTGGATTAATAATTTTCAGCTACAAGAGTGGATAATTCAAAATTTTGTGCTATAGAAGCTACAAGAAAATCTATCAAAATTTGAACTTATTCAAGAGATATTTTTGGTATATTTTTTTCTTTATTATATTCTACTCATAATTTTTTTGAAGGAAATGGTGAGATGAAGTGGCTCTTGTCATTTAAATCTAACAAAAATCCCTTTTTAGTCATTCTTGGCTAGGTATGTGTACCCTCTTCTCAAACTCTAGTTTGAGCACAAGCAAGGGGGATGTTGGAACCCCAATTTCATGTCTCATTTTTATTTGCTTTGCTCCAAAGGCTATGCATTTAACCTTATCCACCCTCTATTGATAACTGACCTGGGATATCCTATTTGGTTTCCCTAGATGACAAATGGTGGCCAAAATCCATAAAAGTATGTTTAGGCTTTTTCTGGTGTACACACTGAAAAATGTCCTAAGTCTGTGAGTGGCATTTTTCTTGGTCGACATCCTTTGATAATTGAATAATTTTAATTATTCAATTATCTTTGATCATATTCTTCTATTAATTAAATAATTTTAATTATTTAATTAATTCACCTTCTCATTTTTATCCTGATCAATTAAAATTATTTAATTGTGTCGCTAATATATCCCTTTCTTCTATAATTAAATAAATCATCATTTATTTAATTATTTCTCTATAGTCAAATAATAATTATTGTTATTCGACGTTTTATTCTTCCATGATTAAATAATTGTTGAAATTATTTAATTCTTCTTTAATTTCCACCTCCTCATTTAATTAAATTAATGAATTTAATTAAATGGTCCTTTTTCATTTTCTCCAAATAAATAATTTGAATAAATTATTTATTTGCCACTTGTCCCTTTCTTCCATTTTCTCCATTTTTGAATAAATTATTTAAAATAAATTATTTATGCACGCCACCTAGTCAAAGATGCCTTGTCAGAACCTTCATTGTTTTCAAAGCCATTAGGCGTCATACCTGTCATGATTCCTCCAAGAATAGCATATTCTCGGTGCATCAATTTTGGACCATTGATCTTGGCATCTTTTTTGAGACTCAATCTCAACCATCCATTTTGTAATCTCCCTCTCATGCATCCTCCACCTTTGATCTTGGAATCCTTCTAGAGGATTAATCTCAGTCGTCCATTCGAAAGGTTGTCTACAAAAGCAACCTTCCTCCATTTTAAATTTAACAACTAATTGTCTCCAACTTTTTTGCTTACTATTTGCAAGTTTTGCACAAGTATTTCAACAAATCTAAGGGAAAAGTTGCATAAGAAGGAGAGCAAGAGAAGTGAATCAACCATGATGGGGAGTACTTTGTTTCATGTTTTGCATTTCTAATTCTCTCCATTATTTGTGTTCTTTTGTTGATGAGGTATTATTAGCTTAGAGGTGTTAGCTATCACTATTCTAGGATAGAAATTAAGAAACCCCATCTTACATTTGGCATTTTCCTTAGCATTTTTTGTGTTTGTTAGAGTTTCAGAGTTGCTCATACCTACATGCCACCCCTACTAATCCCAAATCCCTACTCTAATCCTTTTGAAATCAACTAAGTGTTGATTTCTCAACATTTCATATTGTTGAGGTTTCCCATACATTCATACCTCCTTTGGCATTGACCATTCCTTATTTTGGTACCTCCATCCATCCTTGAAGTCTCGATATCCCACTTTATTCTTTGTCAAAATTTTCCCAAGTATTTATCAGCCTTTTGTAGTTTTTGATCTCTCCATCCTCATCAATCTTGTCATCCCAATCATTCCTTCCATGAAATTCAGACATCTCAACTTCCCCTTAAGCCTTTCTCAAAAAAATTTTATTTTTTGGATTTTTGCTATTTCCCATCCCTTCCAATCGTGACATCCCAAAGGTTTTTTTTCCCCTAAGTCCCTCTTTGTCAAAGTTTCATAGTATCTTGTTCCCCCATACCTTCATCTAATAAGCTTTACTTGAATGATGTCATGTTGATATCAACACCCTAACAACATCATTTGATGTCACCTTCTTGTCAAAATTTCAGAGTCGCTTTATTCTAGTATCTAGTCAGCTTTCCCTCCAAAGTTTAACTTTGATCCTTTTGTTGACATCATGTTGATGTCATTTGTCTATTGGACTTTCATACTTCCTCATCCATCCCTCCATTTGGGTATCCATTTTTCTACAACCCCACTCCCTAAACTCCAATCCATTATACCCCAAAATTCTCTAAAGTCTTTCAAAGTTAGACTTTTGGGCATCCCCTATTTATGCACCTCTTTTAATTCATCTTTGAAATCCCAAAACTTTGTTGCTCCTTTGTTAACATCTATCGAAGTGGAATTTTGACCTCCCCTTAACTCGCTACCAAGTTAAGTTTCTTCCCGAACCTTGATCTCGACTTCCCATATTCATTCCTTTGTCGAAGTTCCCTTGTTGGTCTTCCCCCTTTCCTCATCCCTTCTAGCACAACTTCCAAGTTTCCTATGACTCTCGACAGTCTAATTTTTTTTTCATTTCTCATTGTAGTTTGTACCTACCTGTAGAACGATTGAAGAGTGTTATTAATGCATTTTCAACACTTGCCAACAACTAAGTAAAATCTAATGGTGCCCAAAAATCATTCTTTATGTATTGGCATGAATCTAGAAGGGAAAACAATGATTTTTCATACCCTAATTTATTGACGATGTTGAGTTTCTAGCATTTGATAATTGAGATGTCATATTAGGCTTCTATTCTAATGGATTTTTAGTTCAATTTGTTTGTCCCTGGACACTATCACACCCCATAATGCGTTTACCTATTTACTATTACTATGTTAGGGTAATTATCGCATGTGTGAATGTATTTGGAATTCTAATTGGAAATATATGTGTTTGCACCTTGTTATCAATGAATTATGAATGAATGTTTATTTCATTTAATGACTATGATGAAATGCATATTTGGAAATGAATGGTTATTGAATTGATATTCTAATTATGAAAAGGATAATGCAAATGTTTGTATTGATGAATGACTCACTACCATGAAAATGTGTTAAGTTGCATGTAGGTTCAGAATCAATCCTCCGGAAGGGAGGGGAAGTATTGCTTGGGAGAAGAACTTGGTGAAGTAATCGGTAATGAAACCTAATTGAGCTTATGTACACACACTCACTAGTAGAATGGTCAAGTCATGTCATAGTGTTTGGGAATTGGTAAGTTATCCTTTAGCATGATGTGTTCGCAATAGGAAGGAGTTTGAATTTAGTTAGGAGCATTCTTGGTTTATGTTTAGTGCTTGGTGCATGTGGGTACTTCTTTATATTGCTACGCTTGATTGATGAGATGTACATATGTTGAATGTATATATGTGTATACACACATTTCAATGATAATCCATACGTAAGAAGGAACACATACATGAGAGTGCATAGGTAGACGTACTTATGTGCACTTATGGATGGGTTACTTATGAGCATGGAGATATCAAGAGGACAATATGACATATATATATATATATATATATATATATATATATATATATATATATATATATATATATATATATATATATATATATATATATATTATTTACATATATATATCTACCAAGAGTAATTGTTGTTTTGTGTGAATGATTATCCTGTGTGTATATTATATATATATATGTATATATATATATATATATATATCTTTCCTCTCTCTCTATATATATATATATATATATATACATATATATATATATACTATTTTATATATATATATATATATATATATATTATATATATGTATATATATACATATATACATATATATATATATATATATATATGTATATATGTATACATACATATATATATTCATGTATATATATATATGTATGTATACATGTATCGATGCATATGTATGTAAAACCAAATCAGAATGTCATACAGATACGTCGACATATGTATGCATACACATAGATGCATATTGATATATATATATCCATCTAATATGATGAACCTTCAGGTATAACCTTTTTCTTGCAAAGATGGTGAGAAATAGGACCAAACCTGGAGGAAGTCATGAAGTTGGACAAGGTGTGGTGGGTGTTGATGCTAGATTGGATCAAATCTTGGTAAGGTTGGAAAATCTAGAGCAGGAAGTAAGGGTAAAGGATAGGGTAGATCAAGAAATTACAATTAATGAGGATGAGGGAGAAAGCTCTCACGACCATGATCAAACTCATGAACATGAGAAAGAGAAATCACCCTCTCCTTCAGAAAGAACTAATAGGAAGCACATGGCCACTAAACTTTCTAGGGATATGAAGAAAATAACCCCACCCAAGTTTGAAAGTAGCGCCAGCGGGGATGAAGCTAAGGCATGGTTGGTCCAGATGGAGAAATATTTCAAGATTCAAAATTATTCTGAGGTCACGAAAACAGCATGGGGAGCTTACCAATTAGCAAGAGAAGCCTCTAATTAGTGGATGAACAAGAAAATGGAACTCGATCTTAGCTCACTGAAACTTACATGGAATGAATTTGTTGAAATATTCTAAAAAAGATGGTTACCTCAACTCTATTTTGACCAAAAACTCAAGGATTTCCAAAATTTGAGACAGGGAGAAATGTCAGTTAATGAGTACTGGGAAAATTTTACCCGTCTGTTACGTTATGTTCCAATGTATCAAAAGGATGAACGATTCCATATAAGGAAATTCATCATGGGACTTAATAGTCAGATTGGGGCTGAGGTAGATGTTCATGGTCCAACCACTATGGATCAAGTGTATGAGAAGGTTGTTAAGCAGGAGAAAAAAACTCAAAGCTATCTCCATTTGCCAAGAGAATAGGAGTCGTAAGAAGTTTACAGGAGTTCAAGTTACACCAACTCCAAGGAGGTTTGAGGTGGTGCAAGATTTTCAGAAGCAAGGGGATAAGTGATCCCAAAATAATGGGAAAGAATCGAGGAAGGAGTGTAGAAGGAACAATTTCAATGGTGGTAATGTGAACAATGCTAGAAGTGATATGCTAGTAAACCTAGTGAACCTTCAAGAAAGAAAGGACCAGCAACGGGATGTTTCATGTGTGGAGGAGACCATTATGCATCAAATTGTCCCAATAAGCCTTCTAGATGATGACCTTATGGAAACCCACTTCCTTCTTAGCAAGTGGCATTCCAACAGAAGATTCACGTTGCTTTGGATGATCATCAAGTAGAGTATCAAGTGACTCCAATGGAAACTCTAGGTATTTTGTTTGGCTTACCCATTTCCATACTTATAGATTCTAGAGCTACTAAGAATTTTGTTTCAACTATAATAGCAAAACAAATATCTAGGAAATCTGGTTACATGGAAAAATCATGGGTTGTAGAATATGCAAACCAAACAAGAGCAATAGTGGAACAATGTTTGTTCGAAGCTAGGATTGAACTACCTTGTTTTTCTATAGAGGTAAACCTATATGTAGCACCCTTAGGATCCTATGGCGTTATCCTAGGAATGAACTGGCTTTGGAAGCATAAGACCAAGGTAGACTATCATGCCAAAAATGTAGAATGTATGGATGATTTAAGTAACCAAGTAATGTTGCAAGGGATACCTAGGGAAGTCAAGATACGTCAAATTTCCATAATGCAACTACTTAGGGCTAGGAAGAAAGGATGCAAGCTATTTGTAGTAAAAATGGAAAATCTTGAAGAATATAAGGAAATAGATTCAGAATATGGTATGGTCAACTATGGATTAGAAGAATACCAAGAGATGGAAGAAGGAGAAATGATGGAGATTGGAGAGACGGATATGGAAAGATATCCAATCCTTCGAAAGTTTGTGGATGTGTTTCCAGAAGAACTGCCTGGATTACCACCAAAAAGGATTTTTGATTTCTCCATTGAGATAGTGTCAGGATTGGAACCCATTTCCACAGTGCCTTACTGAATGACAACAACTAAGTTAATGGAGCTTAAGGCATAGTTGGATGAATTACTGAGTGTATCTGATCTAGGAGGATCTAGAAGACCAAAAATTTCACAATCTCAAAATCTAACGAAACTAGCATAATTGGATAGAGCTCATCGAGAGCTTTCCAACACAACTTGAACGGGCTCAAATGGTGTCTTTATGCCAAAGATATGGCCAGTCAAAGTTTGTAGAAAAAGGTTGACTAGGTACAGATGATGACGTCAACATGACATCAACATGGTGACGTGGCAGTATGGTTGGGTGATGTGGAAGATGCTGACACATGGCATTTGATGATGTCATCATAATGATGTGGCAGGCATAGGTGGTAGGTTGCTAACGTGGTAGGCACAGTTGGTAGGTTGCTGACATGGCAGGTACAGTTGGCAGCTGACTTGGCATGTTGTCACATGGACCAATTACTTGGTGACATGTGTCACATATTGGGTGAATAAAATGTCGCCACATGGCACCCCTATAGAGATCTGGACAATTTGGTCGTTAAAATGTTGTTTGTGAGGGTCGAACCCACGATCTCCCATTTCCTACATTCTCTCCCAACCGCTACACCACGCGGTTGTTTCGAGATATAATGGGCCGAATTTATATTTAAAGTTTAACATAAATATTCTATCAAATAAAATTGGGAGGCTGGCGGTTTGAACCGCTGACCCCACCTCACCTATTTTCACTCCCTACCATCACAATACACGAGATTTTCAGAGCAATAAGAGGTCGATGGTAGTTTTCTTTAAATGTTTCAAAACATTTGAGCCTGAAATGGGTTAATATGGTTTTAAAAAAGATACTATAGTTAAAACCATAAAAATAACCTTAGGAAATTTTTTTGGTTTTATAAGATTTAAAGATTAAAGGGCTTAATATAGGTGATATAGGGAGATATAGAAATAATTAAGCTTAACCCCCTAATTAGAATTTGTAAATGTATTTAAAGGGGGGTTTTTTCTCTTGTAAAGGCAATCAATTCTTTGGGGAGGAAATTAGGCAAAGTAATTTTTGGAGATTGATGTAACACAGAGACTTTGTATTTTGTATTCCTTCAAGTAAAGGAGAATGCAAAAGAGTCTTAGGTGTTGAGAGAGATTTTGAAGAAACTGTAATGCAGGTCTAAAGCTTGGATGGTGTACAAAAGCAATTAAAGTTTGTCATCATTAATAAAGTGGTTCATCATTGAGAAGCGGACCTGGAGACGTAGCTCATGTTGAGTGAACTCCATTATCAAGCACATGATCTCTCTTCTTCTCTTTTGTCTTATAATTTTCTCTTATTCTTTCCAGTTCTTTAATTCCTTCTTTGAGATATTAATTATGACATGTAAGTAATTAGTTAAGTTGTGTAAAGGAATAAGTGAACTCAACTTTGTAATTTCAACGGTTAAAATACATAACCACACAATTTTGTTTGCAATCGGGATAAAATATGTAATTAGAATTAAGTGCAAGTTATTTTGCAAACTTTTAATTACATATCAGTATCACCTTGGGGAGCACCAGTAATCCTTGTGAAGGAGGGTACATTGCGGTTGTGCATAGATTATCGGATGCTTAACAAAGCTACAGTAAATACAAAGTATCGATTGCCACACATTAATGACCTTTTTTATCAAATGAGAGGAGTTGTAGTGTTTTCAAATATTCACCTACGATCTGGATACCATCAGTTAAGGATCAAATATGAAGACATATTTAAAACTGCTTTTAGAATAGGGTACAGGTATTATGAGTTTATAGTTCTGCCATTTGGACTAACTAATGTGTCGATAGCGTTTATGAATCTAATGAACAACGTATTTAGGGATTGCCTAGATAAGTTTGTCTTAGTCTTTCTTGATGATATCATAATCTATTCAAAGAATGAGGAGGATCATTGCAAGAATTTGGAGATAGTTCTACAACGATTGAGAGAACATAAGTTGTATGGGAAACTCTCTAAATGTACTTTCTTCTAGAAGAAAGTATAGTACCTAGGACATGTGATATCCGCTGAAGGTATCTCAGTTGATCTAGCCAAGATCAAGGCAATGCTAGAATGACCGATACCTAAAAATGAGTCTAAAGTAAGAAGTTTTATGGGTTTGGCAGGGTATTATAGAAAGTTTATTGCAAATTTCTTCAGAATAGCCTTTCCAATTACTACCTTGCAAAGGAAAGGGGAGAATTTTGAGTGGATAGAAAAATGGCAAGCAACATTAAAACTACTGCACCAATTTTGAAAGTACCAAATTGTGATGGTGACTTAACTGTTATCACGAATGCATCGGGAGAAGGTTTAGGTGGAGTTTTAATGCAATAAGGGAAAGTAATTGCTTATGAATCAAGAAATTTGAAACCCTATGAGAAAAATTATGCATCACATGATTTAGAGTTAGCAGCGGTGGTTCATGCATTGCAAATGTGGAAACATTACTTGCTAGGAAAACCCTTTGAGATGAAAACCGATCATCACGGGTTGAAGTATCTATTCACTCAGCCTAATCTGAATGCATGACAAAGAAGATGGTTGGAGTTGATAGCTAATTATGACTTCAATATCAGTTATATCAAAAGAAAGGAAAATCGAGTAGCTAATGCCTTAAGTTGAAGAAGACATATTGCCTCGATAATGACAATCCAAACCGACTTTAAAGGACAAGTGTTGCATAAATGTGAGGATGAGTACTATTTGCAAGTTAAGCAAGCACTTGCAAATAATCCATAAGATGCAAGATATTATGGATATCATTTTGAACCCAATGGATTACTTAGGTATAAGGGAAGGATGTATGTGCCTAACCTTGAAGAATTGAGAAATCTTGTATGGAAAGAAGTTCACGAAGCACCATACTCAGGACATCCTAGTGTGAACAAAATGTTGGTAGATGTGAATCCATTATACTTTTGGAAAGGGATGAAAGGAGATGCTACTAGGTTTGTGGCTAAATGCTTGGAGTGTCAAAGAGTGAAAGCGAAACATCATCATCTAGCAGGCTTGCTATATCCACATGATATTCCAAAGAGTAAGTGGCAAGTCATTGGTATGGACTTTGTGCAAGGATTTCCCATGTCAAGGAATAAGCACAATGCCATTTTAGTAGTTGTTGACAAACTTACTAAGGTAGCACATTTCATACCGGGGAATTTAACTGATGGAGCTCATGTCATAGCTCAAAAATTCATGCAAGTGGTATTCAGATTACATGGAATTCCTAAGAAGATTATCTCGGATCAGGATGCACAAGTAACCTCAAGATTTTGGAAAACCTTATTCTCTGCACTAGGGACTCAACTAAATATAAGTTCAACTTATCATCCATAAACGAATGGAAAAACAGAAAGGGTAAATCAAGTACTTGAAGACCTACTAAGAATGTATTGCATGGATCAACAATACAAGTGGGAACTTTCCTTTAGTAGAATTTGCTTATAACAATTCCTACCATTCTATAATAAAAATGGCTCCTTTCGAAGCCTTATATGGCCGAAAGTGTCAAACCTCAATAAATTGGGATAAACTTGAAGATAGGGTGAGCCTTGGGCTTGAAATGTTAGTTGAAATGGAAGAACAAGTCAAGGTTATCAAGCAAAGGCTAGTTGAAGCCAATGATAGACATAAAAGCTATGCAAATGCGAAGAGAGTACCCAGGAATTTTGCAATAGGTGATAAGGTGTTGTTAAGGGTAAAACCACATAAGAGTTCTATCAAGTTTGGAAGGTTATCCAAACTAGCTTCGCACTATGTAGGTCCTTTTGAGATTTTAGAGAAAGTGAATCCTGTAGCTTACCAAATTGCGTTGCCACCAACTCTCGCCCAGATGCATAACATCTTTCATGTTTCTTACCTAAAAAAGTATATACCAAGTGATAATCATGTAATTGACTGAAATGCTTTACAGGTACAGGACCCTAGAGTGGTAACAATCGAGCCTATCAAGGTGCTAGGAATGCGTAAGCTTCGCTTACATAACAGGAAAGTTCTACAGTGCAAAGTTCAGTGGGACCAGTATGCAAAAGATTTTGCCACTTGGGAAGACTATGCTAAGATACAACAAAAGTTTCCTCATGTTTTACATGCTTTTGGAAGTGCTTGAGAAAAACAATGTTTTATTTACTTTATGTTTGCTACATAAAATCATCAAGGACGATGATTCACAAGGGGGGGGGAGTATGTTACACCCCATTGTGCATTTACCTATTTACTATTACTATGTTAGGGTAATTATCGCATGTGTGAATGTATTTGGAATTCTAATTGGAAATATATATGTTTGCACCTTGTTATCAATGAATTATGAATGAATGTTTATTTCATTTAATGACTATAATGAAATGCATATTTGGAAATGAATGTTTATTGAATTAATATTCTAATTATGAAAATGATAATGCAAATGTTTGTATTGATGAATGGTTGACTACCATGAAAATGTGTTAAGTTGGATGTAGGTTCAGAATCAATCCTCTGGAAGGGAGGGGAAGTATCACTTGGGAGAAGAACTTGGTGAAGTAATCGGTGATGAAACCTAATTGAGCTTATACACACACACTCACTAGTAGAATGGTCGAGTCATGTCATAGTGTTTGGGAATTGGTAAGTTATCCTTTAGCTTGATGTGTTTGCAATAGGAAGGAGTTTGAATTCAATTAGGAGCATTCTAGGTTTATGTTTAGTGCTTGGTGCATGTGAGTACTTCTTTATATTGCTATGTTTGATTGATGAGATGTACACACGTTGAATGTATATAGGTGTATACACACACATGTCAATGATAATCCATACGCAAGAAGGAATGCGTACATGAGAGTGCATAGGTAGACGTACCTATGTGCACTTATGGACGGGTTACTTATGAGCATGGAGATATCAAGAGGACAATATGACATGTGTGTGTGTGTATATCTACCAATGAGATAGTAATTGTTTATTTATGTGAATGAGTTATCAAATGTATATATATATATATAAAAGATATATACATATGTATACAAGTATCGATGTATACGTATGTAAAAGCAAATGGGAATGCCATACAGATACGTCGACATATGTATGCATACACATACATGCATATTGATATATATAAGAATATATATATATATATATATATATATATACACAAGTGACATGGTATATGAATACTAACTTGATCTTATTCATTTGAATATCAAATGTATACATATTTAGTTGACATGGAATTATATAAACGAATATATATACATATACATACATATATATATAGCATTGGGGCTATATATATATAGAAAGTAATAAGGCCGATTTATATATATATATATATATATATATTATGCAAAGTAATTGAAGGTTGATTTATACTTATATTATGAAAAGTAATTCAAGGCCAATTTATATAAAGTATAAAGGTTGATACATACAAGTTTATGCATTAGTCGATGAATGGCAAATATGGCATACTATATTATAGCACTCAAGCAAATGTAAAGGCGATTTATCATCTCAGATCAAATGATAAATGAATACGTGAGGTTTCAATCTACTGAATGAGTCAATGAGCTGAAATATAGTGCATCGTATACATAGCATACCAAGTCAAAATGTAGATAGAAATGCAAAGATTTGAATCATACCATGTGTCGACTATTTGGCTTTGACTTAGTCAATTGTAAATGTGTTGCAAATTTGGGATAGACCAGTTCAAATAATAAACCGCGGGCCTTGTTAATAGGCAATAGCTGCAAACGTGGCACCACCATATGAATTATCTGTATGTTTTAGAAGTCTAACAAGCTTGAAACCGAATAGTTGGGTTAAATCATGTGCTATTTTGAATGTGTCAAACATGTTGTGTCGATCATTGGATCCATTTGTTGTGATGAATCAGTGACTATCCTCATATAAGTTTTCCACCTTTCTTCTTCTAAGTTGTTTTGACTATTTGGCTTTGACTTAGTCCATTAATAGACGTACCTATGTGTGCTTATGGACAGGTTATTTCTGAGCATGGAGATATCGAGAGGATAATATGACATATGTGTATATATATGTGTCGTACATATATATATATATCTACCAATGAGATAGTAATTGTTTATTTATGTGAATGAGTTATCAAATGTATATGTATAAGATATATACATATATACATATGTATACATGTATTGATGTATACGTATGTAAAAGCAAATGGGAATGCCATACGGATACGTCGACATATGTATGTGTACGCATACATGCATATTTATATATATAAGAATATATATATATACAAATGATATGGTATATGAATATTAACTTGATCTTATTCATTTGAATATCAAATGTATACATATTTAGTTGACATGGAATATATATATATATATATAGCATTGGGGCTATTTATCGATATATAT
>VDFB02105785.1:302731041-302761936 GCA_007258455.2 Sequoia sempervirens
CAAATGGATAGGGAGACTAAGTTTGTTAATAACACAATAAACCATGCTTTTCACATCTACAATGAACAAAATAAGCAGTGGCATGATCTTACCATCCAACACAACAAGTGGGCCTTCTCCTTTTGAAATTGGTAGAAAGCTACCAGCCTTTGGAACCTTATGAAATTATAGTTGCTCTTTCAAATTACAATAGGTCGCCTCAAAAGAATAAACAAGAGAAAGCTTCCTTCTATGTGCAAAATTTGGCCATGCTTCAAACAAAAATTCAAGACATTCTACAACAAACTCAGGCCAAATTCAAAGCACTTCATTATCAACATCAAATACCTCATTCTTTTCATTTTTGTAGTCATTTTTAACTTTTCACCTATACAAGCAAAGGTTTAAAAACAAACACACAAGCCAGAACCAAATAGAACATACACTATTGTCAAAGCAAGCAGACCCAATTCTTTTCACTATGATCTTCCATCTCAGCTTAACATGCATGTTGTTTACAAGCTTAGCCAACTCAAGTTATACAAGTCTTGCTTGGAGTTGATTTCCATCACTCATACTAAAGCTACCATTCCATGGCTCAAAGAAACATTGGTCGAGGATATTTTGATGTTAGGATTCATGCACCAATCATAATCAGCAAATCAACACTTACCTAGTTGACCACATAGACACTCTGCCAACACTGGCCAAGTGTTCTTCAAGCTAGATTTAGAAAAGAAGTTTCCTCCTCTCATACAAAATCTCAAGAAAAATCCCTCTCAACATAACAGAAATGATATGGATCACTCTTGTAATCATCTATACCATCATTAGGCCCCCATTCATAGACACTAACAAGGATCAAATAATTAGAAATAATATCAATTCATGAGAAGAATTACATTCCCACATCAATAACTATGGATAAATTTGATGCCACTTCCCATGAGGAGAATACACAGCAAATATAGTACATAATAATTATTACACTACAGTTCATGCAGTGACCGTGATGGGGAGAGATTGTGTCATACCCCCACCATAGCACTCAGCCATGGTGCAAATGAAATAAAATGCAGCAATAGGAATAAAGAAAAATAAATTAAGTTAAAGAAGATTTAATTAAGCAACCTGGGCCGACCCCCTTCATTGTGGTGCCCACTTTGAAGTGTTTAAATAAAATTAATAAAATTAATTAACTTCTTTTATGATGGGCAGACATTAAATTTCTGGCTGACTCCTTATGAGAATAAACTAAAACTATATAAAAAGCATTGCTTTATATCATCAAAATCAGCAATCAAGAAATAAAAGGCAGCGATTAGTAATAAAGCAGAGACAATGGGAAAAATGCAGTAATTAAAGGGCAGATATTAACATATTAAAAGAAAGCGATCAGAAAAAGTAATATCTTCTGAATATAAAATCAGGAATCATCTTTAGAAATACATTCATTATTCAGGTAACAAATATTACAGAATATTTGAAGGATCAAAACAGAAGGCAATTGGGCAGATCTGAGTTAATCATCTGCACTCAGCAGATAGGGTAGAATCAGCAGTAAATATACTTGCATCTTAGAATATAGAAGATTATATTTTTGCAAGCATTGTGGTATGCTCTATCATGATTATTGTATGTAATGATATATTTTGTTATTATCATAGTTTGTATTTATTTTACTCATCAAGCAACCATGAGGAGGAACAGGGGAAATACCAGTAGGTTGAGCAGGTACTAGACTTCTTTCTAAGTATGCCACTCTGCAGTGGATGACTGTGTGTCTGCCACTGGGAGCCAAGGGGGTGAGTATCCGCCCTTGGGTTTTGGGAGAGGATGTCTACGAGCCTCCTATGGTAGCCTTCTCCCCAACTTTTACATGGTTTGGTTGTTGGGATAGACTTGAGGAGTTTCAATCACAAGAGGGTGGATAAGGATGGATAGGGAAAGCAAGTACAAGTGTATCCCCTAAGCACGCCACCCCATATTGGATGACTATGTATCTGCCTCTTGGGGCCAAGAGGGATAACATATCTGCTCTTGGGCTTAGATGGATAACTTCGGGTGGACTTATCATATTTCCCATCCAATTCCTATTATGATTGAACTTCCATGGATATGGTGTAGTTTGCATATACATTTGACATAGTTATGTAATTACATTGTTCAAATAGATTAAGACATTTATTATACATGTTTGATTATATGAATTATCTTCCAATATCATCTAACATGGTTGCATGACCTAAACCAAGATTCATCTTTCTTAAAGCATCTAATTGGTAAGTTATAACCTATGTTCCACGGCCTGTTGGGGATGGGGATGGGGGTACGGCAGGGGACGCGTTTCCGGGACGTTTCCTAAGGGGCAATTTTTAGGGGACGGCAGGGGACGGCGACATACAAAATACATATATAGATATGATTTTTTCAAAATTTATTAATATATTAGAGAGAGAGAAAGAGGGAAAGAGAGATAGATATGTCAATAAATTAATAATTGATAACAACAATATCAATATGTAAGTAAATTGCAAGAGTAGTACTCTAACAGCATAAGAAAAGTCATTAAAGTTGTGTTACACAGGGACGCGTCCCCACCCAAACCCCTACGTCCCCGTCCCCTGTGGCGTTTCGGGGACGGGGGGCGTCCTGAGGCATCCCAGGCTAGGGGCGGCTAGAGTCCCCCAATGTATCGGGGCGCCCGGAGTCCCCCTTTTGTCAAAGTAAAAAAATCTTTTAATTTTTGACAAATTAAATAAAAATTGCTTAATAATATTAAATATTTCATCATATTTGATAAAAAAATTAATTTTTAATTGCTTGTAAGTTAATTATATTATGAAATAAAATAAAATTGCATGATAATTAATAAATAATAAATATTAAATATTATTATATTTCATTAAATAAAAATTTGATAAAACATTTAATTTTTAAGCATAACTATTTAATATTATAATTTATTGTCAAATTAAAAAAAAATTACGAGTAATAAAATGAATTTTTAAACAAACTATTATTTAGTTTAAATTTAAAATAATAAAATAATAAAATTAAATTAAAATAAGCATAACTATTTAAAATTTTAATATTATTGTAAAATTAAATAAAAAATTACGAATAATAAAATTGATTTTTAAACAAACTATTATTTTTAAACAAACTAGTTAGGCAGATTGATGAGGAGGAGGTGCAATTGGGAATGGTTGGCCTTCCTTTGGATGATCCACTTCAGGCAGAGAGTGACAGTGACACAGATAGTGCTTTTGATATTGATAGCCCGAATGAGGCATAGTGTCATAGATTGACAGATTGTTGTATTTAAACTTTAAAGTTTGAGACGTTGATCTTTGAGTTATTTAACTTTAGTGTTAAAACTTGAACAAAATGCTTTTATATTTAATTGTTAAGTTATTGGCATTGCTGTTAGTGTTTACATTTATGTTTATATTGTTGTTATACTGTTGCTATATTGTTGTTATATTGTTGTTATACTGTTGTTATACTCTTTATCTATGCACGTATTGTCATATTGAAATTGTTGCACATATTTGATATTTCAAATTGCTCTCTTTCTCTCTCTCTATATAATATATTTTTAAAAATTCATATATATATGTAATTGTGTATATATATATATTTTGAAAAATTTCTATATCGCCGTCCCCTCGCCGTCCCCAAAAATCTGCCCTCGGACTGCCGTCCCCGAAACTCGTCCCCTGCCGTCCCCGTCCCCGAAACACCATAGAACACAGCATTAAAGCATTATAAAATTTATCACAGCAGTATCAAACATCAATAAAACCATGGTCTATCAATATGAAATATCCAAATGTCTCAAACATGTATCCAGAAGTCTCAAAGTTCAAACATGAAAATCAAAATATTAAAAACAACAGTCTATGAAATTAAGCCTCATTCGGGCTATGAATATCCAAAGACTTAGAACTATCTGAGTCACTATCATCCTCTGGCAAGAGTGGAACTAAAAGATTTAATATTTAGTTTTTTTCAGACTTTAGCCCAAACAATTAAAACATTAAATAGTTGGTGGGCTCCGCGCGAAGGAACTAAACCTTTAAAAAATCATTTTTTAATTGTTTTTTAATATATTTTGACTTGTAGCCTGCGGGGGACGGCTAGTCGTCCCTGGTACAGCGAACTATCCCCAATCCGTCCCCAATCCATATCGGGGACGGGGAAACGTCCCCAATCCGTATCGAGGACGGGGAAACGTCCCCAATCCGTCCCCAATCTGTATTGAGGATGGGGAAACATCCCCAAAGTGAAGGAAACGTTTCCTGGCGTTTCCGATGGATTTTGCATTTTCGGGGACGGCAGGGGGACGTCCCCTTTGTGTCCCCCTGTCCCCAGGACGACAGGGGACGGGGACAGGGGGTTTTGGGGCAGGGGACGCATCCCCGTGTAACATAGGTTATAACCCTAACTACATTGATCTTGTGGTTCTAGGATAAGATTTAGGGCAATCCCAAAAGGGGACATTACAATTGGTATCAGAGCCTTAATCTTGCCAGCATGTGGACAAACCAACTTAACTATTCAACTTTCTTTTTAAGTAGGCCAATAATGCATTTCTATATGTGTATGCCTTCATGTGTATACTTTGTGACTTACATGTATAATTCGTGACTTACGTGTATTCATGCAACTTACTTGTGATTCTAGGATAAGGTTTAGGGCAATCCCAAAAGGGGACATTACAATTGGTATCAGAGCTTTAATCTTGCCAACCTGTGGACAAACCAACTTAACTATTCAACTTTCTTTTTCAGTAGGGCCAATAATGCATTTCTATATGTGTATGCATTCATGTGTATACATTGTGACTTATGTGTATTCATGAGTATACTTTGTGACTTACATGTATGCTCCATGCTTCCCGTGTGTACTTCATATATTACGTGAATTCATGTGTATGCTTCATGCTTCATGTGTATGTTGTATGTATTGCATGTATTCACGTGTATGCTTCATGCTTCATGTGTATACCTTATGTATTACATATATTCACGTGTACGCTTCATGCTTCATGTGTATGCTTCATGCTTCCTATGTATACTTCATGTACGTGTATTCATGTGTATGTTTCATGCTTCATGTCTTACACATACTTATGTGTATACTTCGTGTATCACGTGTATGCTTCATGCTTCATGTCCTATGTGTATTTATATGTATACTTCATGTATTGCGTATATCTATGTGTTTGCTTCATGCCGGATGTGTCTTCAACAAGATTACTCCATGTATGTATATGATGACTTTATGCTTAAAAATTATGAAAAGTTTAAAAACTTTGTCTCTCAAAATGCTTCGTGAGTTGAGAAGCACTAACAAATTAATTTATCTTTGAATTATTATTAGTGTCCAAATGCAAGCAAAAAGGTGTGACTCCCCTCAAATGCGGAATATAAAAGGGAGAGAATTTCATTTGAGAAAGACATCCATAACATCAACGGAAAATTCAATAGAGAATAGAACATTAAGTAAATCGAATTAATTTCTCAAGAATAATAATGATGTGAGAAAGGACGTGATTTCAAATACGAGGTTGTGACTCTTCAAATGAAAGATTGTGAAAGGTTGGGACTCCTTTATAATAAGGGTGATGAATCCTCCAAGGAATGGATATAAAGGAATAAATCTCTCCAATGGATCCACCTCACAACCAACACTGGCCAAGAGAGCCAACCCCATAATCAAGATTGAACCAAATATTAAAACCTAAGTACAGAACATAATAATACATGATTTACCACTGTCAAGCTTCTTATGAACATTAAACCATCAAAATCATAAATTGTGTTAAGATACAACTTTCACACAAACAATTAGGATTCAGTAGAGGTATTCCTAGCATCATAAGGTATCCATTTTATGGTAAGCATTACCATAGGGTGTACTTGTACCTACTATACATAACATAGCTATCCGATGTATGGTTTATATTGCGACTAGGGAAAAAGAATTATTTTACTAAGACAAATAAGATCACCTACATTTGCATCACCATAGTGTTCCTATGTTTAGCACCTTGGGGGAGGGGGAAGGAAAACCAATATTAATAGGAAACATCATCCTCAAGATCATAGATGTATGTCATTAAGATCATAGATGTGTGACATACTTCTAATCCTCATTAAGATCATCGATGCGTGTCATACTTCTAATCCTCACTAAGATCATAGATGCGTGTCATACTTCTAATCCTCATTAAGACCCTAGTTGTGCGTCATACTTCTAATCCTCACCTTAATATGAGGAAAACGACCAAAGAATGCTTGAGAAATCTAAGGTCTCTAAAAATTCACCTATTACTCATGCATATTCCCCAACAATCACAGTCCTTGAGATCTCTTAAATTTCTGAAAAGACTTGAGGCCTCTTCATTAACAACATTTATACATAAATAAACATTGAAACAATCATACATGCCAAACACAACATTTTCAAGCAAAGGTAATGAAGATAGCTCAACTCTTTAGGAACTAGTGATATAGAAAATATTTGAGATAATTTCATCCTAGGCTCTTCTTCACTTTCTTACTCTCTATCCATGATTTAATGTCAAGGACATCAATACTAGGTATCTCAAATAAATTTGATACAAATCAAGCTACAACAAAGTTATTATGTAAGTCTACTTAAAGTTACATTATGGGCCCATAACCCACAAATCCTAGGATTAGTTTCTACCTCACTAGGTGGAATAAAACAATACTCCCCAAAGATATGAAAATCATCCTAAATTTCTGAAAAGACTTGAGGCCTCTTCATTAACAACATTTATACATAAATAAACATTGAAACAATCATACATGCCAAACACAACATTTTCAAGCAAAGGTAATGAAGATAGCTCAACTCTTTAGGAACTAGTGATATAGAAAATATTTGAGATAATTTCATCCTAGGCTCTTCTTCACTTTCTTACTCTATATCCATGATTTAATGTCAAGGACATCAATATTGGGTATCTCAAATAAATTTGATACAAATCAAGCTACAACAAAGTTATTATGTAAGTCTACTTAAAGTTTTATGGGCCCATAACCCACAAATCCTAGGATTAGTTTCTACCTCACTAGGTGGAATAAAACAATACTCCCCAAAGATATGAAAATCATCCTGATGTTAAACATGGGGTATGTCAAACCCCTACAAGAGAAGTGACAATCTCCAATTGACTTGGAAGTTGGACAAGCATTGAAATATTAGCATAAACCTAAAATTTAAGTCCTTTAATTGTACATCTTTTTGGACTAAATCAATCCCATAATTTAGTACTTGAGTATCATCTAAGAGAATATATAATTAGAAGGTTATAACATATGAGTCAACGATAAGAGTTGAAAGATGTCCTCATTAGAGACAAACTCACCTCAAAACTTGGTTTGAATCTTTAGGTGAAATAAAATATACTTTATCTAAGAGAAATTGTCAATTGATTAGAGAGAAAAGAGTACACCCTGTAGTAAAGGACACCTAGATCCTTTTAGTCAGATGTGAAATTGGCTTTGCATGAAGGATTTTGATATGCACAACACTCTCATAATCCATTGTGATGAAGGTTGCAACATTTTTCCTGTCATTGTGAATTTCAACAAGAGTGATGAAGAATTTGCATCCTTGCCCAAGATCCTTGTGGTAACAAAATGGGAGAAAACTTGTCTTAAGTAACCAGTCTTGCCAATTTCCAACTCTTGGCTTGTTGTTAAGAGTTATTGGGGAATAGTAGGATGTGAGTTGGAAGAATATTGGACAACAAATTGCCCTCATACTTTAGAAGATGGTATTAACCTTATTAGTATACAAGTTGAGGCAAGTATACTAACAACTTCTTTCCAAAAAAACATCATTGTAATATAGAGTCAGACATAACCAAGACAATCGTCACTAGCGGTAGAATTTTCAATTCCTATTGCTTGAGGACAAGCAATATTGGGAAGGGCGGACTGTCGTGCCCCCGCCATAGCACTCAACCTGGGCAAATGAAAAAAAATGCAGCAATAGGAATAAAGAAAAATAAATTAAGTTAAAGAAAATTTAATTAAATAACCTGGGCCAACCCCCTTCATTGTGGCAGCCATTTTGAAGTGTTTAAATAAAATCAATTAAATTAATTAACTTATTTTATGATGGGCTGACCTTACATTTCTGGCCGACTCCTTATGAGAATAAGCTAAGCGATCAAGAAATTAAAGGCAGTGATTAGTAATAAAGCAGAGATAAAGGGAAAAAGGCAGTAATTAAAGTGCAGATATTAACATATTAAAAGGCAGTGATCAGAAAAAGTAATATCTTCTTCCTATTGGGCAGATCTGAGTTAATCATCTGCACTCAGCAGATAAGGGCAGAATCAGCAGTAAATATACTTGCATCTTAGAATATAGCAGATTATATTTTTGCAAGCATTGTGGTATGCTCTATCATGATTATTGTATGTAATGATATATTTTGTTATTATCATAGTTTGTATTTATTTTACTCATCAAGCAACCACGAGGAGGAAGGGGGAAATACCAGTAGGTTGAGCAAGTACTTCTAGGTATGCCACTCCACGGTGGATGACTGTGTGTCTGCCTCTGGGAGCCAAGTGGGTGAGTATCCACCCTTGGGCTTAGGGAGAGGATGTCTATGGGCCTCCTATGGTAGCCTTCTCCCCAACTTTTACATGGTTTGGTTGTTGGGATAGACTTGAGGAGTTTCAATCACAAAAGGGATGGATAAGGATGGATAGGGAAAGCAGGTACAAGTGTATCCCCTAAGCACGCCACCCCATATTGAATGACAGTGTGTTTACCTCTTGGGGCCCAGAGGGATAACATATCTGCTCTTGGGCTTAGATGGATAACTTCACGCGGACTTATCATATTTCCCATCCAATTCCTATTATGATTGAACTTCCATGGATATGGTGTGGTTTGCATATACATTTGACATAGTTATGTAATTACATTGTTCAAATAGATTAAGACATTTATTATGTATGTTTGATTATATGAATTATCTTCCAATATCATCTAACATGGTTGCAAGACCTAAACCAAGATCCATCTTTCTTGAAGCATCTAATTGGTAAGTTATAACCCTAACTACATTGATCTTGTGATTCTAGGGTAAGATTTAGGGCAATCCCAAAAGGGAACATTACAGATTGACCAACACACAAGGCATGGTAAATATTGGAAGATGCCACCTCACATACTCATACTTGCCATAGTGAGAAGGAAGAGGCCCAATGGAATAATCTAGAAACTAAATGTATACATAAGACACAATCCTCCACTGTCGGCCATTACAACAAAATGGATACAAGTGTTTGTTTAACCAGAAACATCCACCAAATGGCGTTTCTTGGGGTAATCTCTGAATTGTGTCTTAAAAGGTTTTCAAAACACAATCAGGCCTCTTACTGTTTAGTCCATTCAATGGAACCTTAGGGAGGAATTCCTTGTTACGTATCATAGGTATTGAGTGGATGCCAACATTTCTTCCATGTTTTGGGTATGCTACTGGACTTGGATGAGGATTAGGACAAAGTGGGCACTGTTATCACCTGGAATATGCACCCTACTGAATCTTGAATCCAGCTATCTTGTGAAACATGGGATGACCTCTCGAGTTGTGGGACTTGTGAAACTGGAGGTCAACCTCCGATTGAAGGGAAGCTTCCCCTTAAGTAAATCACCTAAAAACTAATTCTAACCAAAGAACCTTGTTGGGAAAAGAGATGAGAAAGATCTGATAATTTAAATCTAAAACAGAAAATGAAAGTGATACACCAAATATAGCAAATTTCTACTTTGTTTCAGCAACACAACTTATGAATCTCAATCTAAAGCTTCACACGGTAATTTGCAACAATATTTCAAAGGTAAATTTAGAACAGCAGCAATCAAGGAGTCATAGAACTCACAATAATACCTACTTTTCTTTCATACACAGAGAAAATTGAAACAAATAGAGGCAAACATACTGATCTTTGATTCACCGAAGGCTGCTACAATGACTATTTTTTGGAAAAACAATAAAATATTACATCACAAGCATACAATCAACCATTATTTCAAAGTGAAACAAGGTTGAAGATGCAATCAATGAAGAAAATTACATAAGTAGAGACCTGATTTTGACTGAAAAAAATTAAAGGACTGAATGTCACTCTGTCACAATAAACTTTTCCAATCTTTTGCAACAAACATAGGCCTCCTATTTATAGATTTTTGAGAGCCTAAAATCAAAAAGTCATGTTGACTTTAGATATTTTTCCCATGAGTTGTCATCCTTATTCTTTGTGGATAAGATTTGCCTTTTTGCTTTATGAGTTGTTAATATTATCCTCTGTGGATAAGATTTTTGTAATCCTTATCCTCTGTAGATAAGATTCACCTTTTTGCTTTATGAGTTATCAATCTTATCCTAAGTTGTCATCCTTATCCCTTGTGGATAAGATATTTTACAATCCTTATCCTTTGACTTTGATTTTGACTTTCTAATGCTTTGCTGATTTTGCAGAAAATATTTTCGTTTTCTTTTTTGTTCTGATTTTCCATTAAAAATCAGGTAACAGGTACCATGGCCAACATGATGATCAATAAGCACTTGCTTAGAGGTCTCAACAACACTCTTCAAGTTGTAGATGTCTGCTTGGGCCTGCCTTTGGGTAATGGGGCACCAGTAGCTAATGGGTCTTCGATAGTTCAGTGGAAGCCATTCATCCTTTCCAACAACCCACTGCTGGAACCCAGAAGGAAGCACAAGGCAAAGAAGGTGGTGGATTTCTTGAAATAGGTTGTGGGTCTCAGCAACCAAATAGGTATCAAATGGATGATCTCCTTGTTGACTGACAGCTCAAAGGATGAAGATAATTAGGTATTCAAGAAATTAGATTAATGTATCTACTGCGTAGGCTAGTTAATAGCTCATAAGCTTATGAAAATTCTGGGCAATTTGTGTACAAGCCCATAGACAGCTGGAATTTTGTTTACAGTCCAGTTAAAGTTGGAAAACATTGTATTATTTTATGTTTTAAAGGAAAGAGAGCAATCCCCTAGATCACAGTTTACCTAGCCAAAAACATTTATCCGTATCATCATGAATATCCTACATGTACACTATACTGACTTCAAACATCATTGATAGCATGTGAGTTAGACTAAATGGGGTTCACATGCCAAGTTTTTAGGAAGTTGTATTTGCTTGTCCTTACCCACCAGCACACATTCTCATCCTTGTAAACCTATTTAACTTACACTACCAGAGAATGTAAAACACACAGTTCCATTGAGTTTTTGGAATGAGGGGAAGGGAGGACATGTTTACCATTTTGAAGATGAGGGACCAAGGACCTAAATTTAGGAAAGACGGGGGGCAGCAGCACACATAACATATGATACTAATATATATTTTACTATAATATTATATATATATATATATATATATATATATATAAAATTATGTTTAGATTATTGTTTGAAATTTCAAAAAGTTGTATAGACTATAGAGGGAAAGAAGCACCAAATATAAATAGAAAACTTGATCTTTGTCCAAAATTAGCCTAAATCAATTAATTAAGTAGATATTAACTAATTGATTTAGTTGGAGGATTTGGGGGATAAAGCTAGACTTAATTAAGGTGGTAGATAAAGGTAAAGGATAAATAAATTAATTAATGGCTAGAATAAGGTAAGGTGAAGTGTAGTATAGCCCGTCTTTGATATGAAGTCACAATCGTAAAAAATGGTGTTGTATCAAAGAAGAATAAAACATAGTAGGTAGAAAGGGATGAGGATTAGTAGCATGATGCCCCAGAAATTCGAAGGATGAGGAGGGATGATGAAGGAGTTTTAGTATGCCCATTGAGAGGATAGGTGGGTTCAAAGAACACAAGTGTGCTCTCAAAATGGATGGGAGGATTGGAGGAAGAAGAACAAAAGGACATGGGAGAATATGGATGAAAAGCAGATAGGTATGGTGGAGAGATGGATAGAGAGGGAGGATGATGTTGCAATGGTATAAGCAACCTAGATTTGATATTGTACTTGATGTTATGCACCAAGGTATGTCATGACCCCAAAATTTTAACACCAAATATGAAATATTAAAATACAAATGACAAAATCCAAATATAAATATAAGCAATTACAATCTAAATATTATTATTATAATTATAATTTTCCTAGATAATATTATAATTATAATACAATTATCGAATGGATATAACTACTAGTTATAAATATCATAATAATAGAGATGATATTCACAAGAAAACAATATAAAATAATATTAATAAAATACATCAAACAAAAACAAAATATATTAAAATCCTAGAGGCATCGATTCCTAAAAAGGCATATTGACAGCAACAGTCAATCCTTTCAAACAGGCCCAATTCCTAATAGGCAGCGATATACCAAAAGCAACTATATTTAAACTATAAATAAAACAAATCTTATTACACTATGCATCGATTCCAATCAAACAATAAGGTAGCGATTACTAATAAACAACCTGATTGTTATCAATTACATCGGCCAAATTATTGACTAGGAGACAGCGAATGATATCTAAAGGTTACAGTTCTCTCTGAAAAGGCATTGGCAGCGATCATGACATGTGAGGAGAGACATCTCTCCAAGGGGCGTGACACTTGAATGGTTAGCGGGCATATAAAGGCAAGAGACTCCCAAAACATAGAATAGGGGGGGAGGAAAAATAACAAGAAGGGATCAATTAGGATATAAAGAAGATATCTGCTGGTCATAAGAATTCTGTCTGTGCTGTAAGTTAAAATAATTGTGAAGGAATAATCATGGGATATAATGTATTGTTTAATTATGATCTATAATTCATATAAAGTGATTATGAGAAGATTGAAAACAGTTAAGGATAATTATATATAGATTAACATAGTATATATATATATAGACATAGGATGTACTAATATGCAATAATGATGCTTGCAGCAATTATTGAGCCTTATAAGTAACTATACAAAAATGAATAGATTATATATCTAGATTCTATATATAATCCGCCCAATCCTAACGCAAGGATGAGCCATGGTTGAGTGGAAATTCCACTTAAGATCCGCCTAGTCCAAAGGCAAGGATGGGCCATGGATGAGTGGAGGTCCCACTTAGGTCCGTCCGGACCAAGAAAGGGATGGGCCATGGAGGGGTGGTAGTGCCTAGACCACTTGTGAGCTCCGCTACTTCCACCAGTAGGCGAAGTGTCTTCCGGGGGTGGCAACATGGTTGGGGAAAGCAGGTGCAAGTCGCCAATAGGGAGAGTTGTCGTATACAACCTCTTAGGCTAGGCAAACGGCTTTGGGTGGACCCACCCATGTTCCCCCTCTTAGTGCATAATAGTTGCATCTGTGATCAATCTATAAATATGATGCCATGTTGCTAATGCTAACCAGTGTGTATGTGCATGTGTGGAAATGTGGTTCATGTGGTGAATGCAGGTTCTAGTCCAAGGCTATTTCATTAAAGTGGACATTCATTTGAGAAGGCGAAACCCTAACCCTAGTTTGTGGAATTTGGGATCAATAGACGAATTTTAGGGCAAACTGGGACAGGGACCATTACAGTGGTATTAGAGCATCTTTCCTACCATCATGTGTATGCTTCATGCTTCCTATGTATGGGCATTCAAGTGCATTCGAGTGTATACCTTGCAACTTATCCATATTCAGTTGTATTCAAGTGTATGCCTCGTGGCTTATGTGTGTTTGAGCTACTCGCTTGTGTGCTTGAGTTGGTTGCCTACTTGCTTGAGCTGGTTGCTTGCATGCTTGAGCTACTTGGTTGCATGCTTGAGCTGGTTGTCTACTTGCTTAAGCTGGTTACTTGCGTGCTTGAGCTACTTGGTTGCGTGCTTGAGTTGGTTGCCTACTTGCTTGAGCTGGTTGCTTGCGCGCTTGAGCTGGTTGCCTACTTGCTTGAGCTGGTTGTCTGCATGCTTGAGCTACTTGCTTGTGTGCTTAAGCTACTCGCTTGTCTACTTGAGTTGCTTGCATGTGTGCTTGAGCTACTTGCCTATGTGCTTGAGCTATTTGCTTGTGTGCTTGAACTACTTGCCTATGTGCTTGAGTTGCTTGTTTGCCTGATTGAGCTACTTGCTTATGTGCTTGAGCTACCCACTTGCTTGCTTGAGCTACTTGTCTGCTTGGTTGAGCTACCTGGTTATTTGCTTTAATTTTTTATTCAAGTGGTTTTAAGTTATATTGATTCACAAACTCAAACTCGTGGGTTTTGAGAGTTTTGGAGAAATAATAGCACTTAAGGATATTAGTCAATACACCATCCTCATCACTTGGGTTAGGAACTTCCAACTCCCATCAAAACTAATATCATCACCACAAGGAGCAACATCTTAAATTTACACATCTTAGATGATGATTGCTTGAGGGCAAACAATTTTGGGTAGGGAGGACTGTCATGACCCCAAAATTGTAACACCAAATATGAAATATTAAAATACGAATGACAAAATCAAAATATAAATATAAACAATTACAATCTAAATATTATTATTATAATTATAATTTTCCTAGATAATATTATAATTATAATATAATTATCGAATGGATATAACTACTAGTTATAAATATCATAACAATAGAGATGATATTCACAAGAAAGCAATATAAAATAATATTAATAAAATATATCAAACAAAAAAAAAATTAAATAAAATACATTAAAAATCCTAAAGGCATTGATTCCTAAAAAGGCATATTGACAGCAGCAGTCAAACCTTTCAAACAGGCCCGATTCCTAATTGGCAGCGATATACCAAAAGCAACTATATTTAAACTATAAATAAAGCAAATCTTATTACACTATGCATCGATTCCAATCAAACAATAAGGTAGCAATTACTAATAAACAACCTGATCGTTATCAATTACATCGGCTAGAATTATTGACTAGGAGACAGCGAATGATATCTAAAGGTTACGGGTCTCTCTGAAAAGACATTGGCAGCAATCATGACATGTGAGGAGAGACGTCTCTCCAAGAGGCGTGACACTTGAATGGTTAGCGGGCATATAAAGGCAAGAGACTCCCAAAACATAGAATAGGGGGGGAGGAAAAATAACAAGAAGGGATCGATTAGGATATAAAGAAGATATCTGCTGGTCATAAGAATTATGTCTGTGCTGTAAGTTAAAATAATTGTGAAGGAATAATCATGGGATATAATGTATTGTTTAATTATGATCTATAATTCATATAAAGTGATTATGGGAAGAATGAAAACAGTTAAGGATAATTATATATAGATTAACATAGTATAACATAGGATAAACTAATATGCAATAATGATGCTTGCAGCAATTATTGAGCCTTATAAGTAATTATACAAAAATAAATGCATAGCTTTCCAAGTATTATTATTATCATCATTATGCTAGGAGTGGATCTTGATGTTGTCTTGAAGAAACAATGATATTTATAGATGCTATTACATTTTAATGCCTAAAGATAATCTGTGTGTTCGAAAACCTGCTTGGGGGGAAGGGCCTGAGAAAGTGGTGCGTGCCTAGAGACCCCACTTAAGATCTGCCCAATCCTAATGCAAGGACGGGCCATGGATGAGTGGAAATTCCACTTAAGATCCGCCCATTCCAAAGGCAAGGATGGGCCATGGATGAGTGGAGGTCCCACTCAAGTTTGTCTAGACCAAGAAAGGGATGGCCCGTGGAGGGGTGGTAGTGCCTAGACCACTTGTGAGCTTTGCCGCTTCCACCAGTAGGTGAAGTGTCTTCTGGGGTGGCAACATGGTTGGGGAAAGCAGGTGCAAGTTGCCAATAGGGAGAGTTGACGTATACAACCTCTTAGGCTAGGCAAACGGCTTTGGGCGGACCCACCCATGTTCCCCCTCTTAGTGCATAATAGTTGCATTTGTGATCAATCTATAAATATGATGCCATGTTGCTAATGCTAACTGGGGTGTATGTGCATGTGTGGAAATGTGGTTCATGTGGTGAATGCAAGTTCTAGTCCAAGGCTATTTCATTAAAGTGGACATTCATTTGAGAAGGCAAAACCCTAACCCTAGCTTGTGGAATTTGGGGTCAATAGACGGATTTTAGGGCAAACCGGGACAGGGGACATTACAAGGTATAAGGAACCAAGGTAACAATGTGCTAAGTACATGATCAAAAAGGTCAAGTGAAAACATATATGCCTTATGACACCATGATATGGAAGACCATGATGCCCCTATGGCAACATGATGCAAAGACCATGATAAATACAAACAATGATAACACACACAAGCAATAAGAAAGCATGCACAACAAGCCAAAAACAAACAAGGAATTTGCCACTAGTTAGGATGCAAACTGATTGATTGATGATGATGATGATAGAAATGTTTTTTTGTAGATAAAAGGCCAATGCTTGAACTTGTATTAATATAATATAGAATGTACATAAGGCCAGCCATAAGGCAAAATGGCTGGTGCAACAGCGGAAGCTAAAAATAAACAGAGGTAAAGTCCAAAGAACCTCAAAGCAAAACAGGACACTGAAAATTAAATATCATATTAACAGCCTCTACATGCAATAAGAGAAATTACACAGCATTAACATTTTCATTATCATCTTGGCCCTCACCAAGAGCAGGGTTATCAGCATAAGAAAGTTAATGATAAGAACAATGCATATCCAAAGGACTGGGAAGGATATATCCCTATGATGACAATTGAATTAAATTCTATCAATGGATTAGAAGCTAATTTGGATCAAAATGACACTTATTAAAAGAAAAGAAAACATGTAACTGCTCATGCAGGCACTGGTGACAAAATGTGTTTCTAAGGAAAAATCTGCAGAAGTATATTAGGTTGTGCACCTGATTTAAAGTCTCAGAATAGGGTAAATAAATTTTGATTATCAAATATTGCATGAGTGCAAATACAATGGCATGCCCTAGACAGATCAACAATTTTTTTTGGGAAAAGCATGTGTTACATTGTTCTTCGCATGGCCTTGCAATGGTGCATTCAGATTTTGAAAACCAAAAATTTGCAATCAATACACCATCGTGCAGCTAGGGTGTCAGAAAATGGGATTTTTTCCGTTTTGAAGTGAAAACTGCACCCATATGCTGAGCCCACACCATAACATTGACAACTGGAAAGTATAAAGAATAAAATCCCACCTATACATAGTCATACACTTAGGGCCAACTGTTTTAGTTGAAATAGAAAATTGCATGCCAACTTATTTTTATTTTTAGCCTGTCCGATATGTATGGTGCTCACACACCTGGTAAAGAGGGCCAACTAGGTTTTTTTTAAATCCCTTGCCATTTTGGGGGACATTGGGGTATCCCCCAGCCATTCCCAACAGAAGGGGATGTACCCTGCTTCTGCAGGTCATCCTGGAAACATCCCCACTCTTGTGGCGGTGGTGGTCAAGTTGCAGGATGATGTATCCTCCACATCCCCAAACCTTGGGAACTTCCTCAACTCAGAAATGTGCCCTTTTTTGGGGGGGGTGGAGAGGAGGGGGTATTGGTGGGGGGACACATCCCCATTGAACACTGGTCAAACAACAATTTTGGCAGCATTCTCCTTATCAGTAAGAAAGAGCTCTAATAACACTGGTACGTACCCAACTAAAACCCTAATAAATCTAGTATAACTTCTAACTTTAAAAAATCTGAAACTGAAAATTGAAAAATCAGAACTTTGAACAGGAATCTCAAACTGTTGAAAATTAAGACTTTGGAGCTGCCGGAAAGTTTGAAAGTACTGAAAATTGAAATATATGAAAACTGAAGACTAGAAGAGACTGGAAACTGCAAACCCTTTTCAAATTTTGAACTGTTATTGTGAGTCTTAGAACCAATTTTGAGGGTCCATTAGAAATCATCCCACATGCAATATGCAGAAGACCTAAAGTTGGAAATTGTTATAAACAGAATTACATGGTAGAGAGATTATTTTTACCAAGGAGATAGTTATTGTGAACAATCATAATCTTTACCATCTTCCCAGACAAATAATAAGAAACAAAAGGGAATAAAAGTGCAGATTCAGGTTTCAGCCACTAATTTCTTTACTTCAGTGTTAGATTTTCAGTTTGCAGCAGTCTCCAATATTCAGATTTTACCATCTTCCCAGAAAAAAATATGAAACAAAAGGAAAGAAAGGAGCAATTTCAAGTTTCTCCCACTATTTTCCTTCAGTTTCTTTTTTAATTTTAAATTTTCAGTTTGCAGCAGTCTCCAATATTAAAATTTACAGCAGCTTCAAACTTTCCAGCAGTAAAGTTTTTTCCACTAATTTCCTTACTTCAGTTTTAGATTTTCAGTTTGTAGCAGTCTCCAATATTCAGATTTTACCATCTTCCCAGATAAAATAAGAAACAAAAGGAATAACAGTGCAGTTTCATTTTCTCCCGCTAATTTCCTTACTTCAGTTTTTTTTTTAGTTTTAAATTTTCAGTTTTAAATATTAAGGTTTTACAGCAGCTTTAAACTTTCCAGTAGTAAAGTTTCATATGTTTTAAGTTTTAACAGTTTAATCTTGTTGTTCAAGTTTCAGATTTCTTTCAATTTCACTTTCAGATTTTGTAAGGTTAGAACTTAGAAGTTAGAATAGAACAACTACATTGTGATTTTAGCAGGGCATGTAACAAAAAAAAAATCATCTCAAAGTAAAAGTCAGAATTTGCATTGAGAAATGGATGATGATTGTGCACTCAGTATGGTTAAATTATACAATCAAAGTTATTAATTCGGCAAGGCCAAGGAAGTTGCACATGAAGAAACCAGAGAAGCAAGGTCTTTCATCATGGTATCTGGCTGTTCATGACATACTTTGCCCACCAATTTGGCATGTTCTCAAAGATGAAAACTTCTCTTTGGCATCATAGTGCACATGGCCATTCCGCTTTGGCTCTGCTTTTTCCCAGTTTTTAAGGTTGTTCTTTTAGATTTTATATACCCTTTGAACCTTCCTGTTAATGTTTGGCTAAAGGGCCTCGTGTTGGTGGTCATATGTATGTTATGGGCTATTAAGGTGATCTCTTCTTGTAAAGGGATAGGATTTCACATAATATTCTTGTAATGGTATGTGATGAAATTTGTTTTCGTATACGGTATAATCATGAGAATTCTACTTTCTTTTCAATAGAATAAATTTTGGACCCTGTCTTTTTTATGTAATTTATTATTTGGAAATCGATAAACATAAAAAGTAAGGTTTTATTCAAGATGGAGATTTATCTGATAATATGGTTTTTGTTCAAGATACTATCCACACAGCCAATTGTAAAATTAAAATCAACATTCATTACTTTATATATGGTTTTATTCAAGAAGGACATTTATCCGATAATATGGATTTTGTTCAAGATACCATCCACTCGGCCAATTCTAAAATTAAAATCAGCATTCGTTACTTCATATATCACCGATACTATTAACCTAATCATAGTTATATAAATTTTAGGTTTTCATCTGAATCGGGTGGCAGAATGCCTTCGAGGGTCTTGGTTTTCACCTTGAATTAACATCAGAACCATGCGATCTTTACTATCTTCAGGGGAATGAGACAAGGCTGCCTATATTCTCAACCTTAGACAATCTTATGGTTAAGGCCTTAAGACGATATACTGAAAGGTGTAACTCAGGATATGCCTTATCTGTGCACAGAGAACAACTCAGTAGAGATTAATCGGGCAGAAGTTTCAAATGACACCCTTCTTATTCACAAAGTATCATTACAAGCTGCTCAACAGTTTCAGAAAGTTCTTAACACTTTTCTTCTGGCCCCTAGATGATACAAGATATGGATTTCCGTTCAAACAAAGTGGTTGAAAAAGCATATTAATGTTGTGGACGATGTTACCAAACCTAGGTTATAATTTGGCAGGTATCTGTAAGTTAAAGAGCTTTGTAAATTAATGAAACTATCACTTGAGTCAACAAAAATACAATGAGAACAAGCAGAAGGAAATGCATGAGACAAACCTGGAAGGATCTCCATGAGCTGCTAGCCATGGCTCTACGACAGAGGCTCCAAAATTGTCAACAATTTGGCGATGTACATCTGCTTTGTAAGGACCCTTTGGGACATGCACAAGAGACTCGCTGCACTCGGCGAGATTAGCTTGTTTAGCCAACCACTTAACAGCCTCAAAACCATCTTCGAAGGCTGCTGGATACCTGTTCTCCGGAGCGAGCCTATATCCTACAGCAATAACTATCGCATCACACAGTTTAACCATTCTGCGGCAGAAGAAATCATTGGAAGCAGAATCCTTGCTGCCAGCCACAAACCCTCCACCGTGGAACTGAAAAATGATGGGCAGCTTCCTGTGCAAGGGCTGTGAGTTTGCAGGCAAATAACCTCTATAATTAGGAACGCCTACTCTCTTCTCGTTACCTGCTGCCTCAACCCCATTGGTGAGTGGTTTTGTTTCGTACATGAAACCCCTCTCTTTATCACCAGTGCCGCCATAGCTGCTCCTCCTTTTGCTGTTGATTCCCTCAAGGCTTGATTCCGTTGCCCCCCCATAGCTGCTTCTCCTGTAGTTCATACTAGCGTCCAATTCCTCTGTTCCATCTGTATCTTTCATTGAATTTCCAAATAAACCAGATGGGGAGGGATTGGATACCTGTTTCGGAGGCAGAGATGACTCTGGGAGAAAAATCCTAATTGATAGATTGCTGAGGGTATTTATGTGTATGTCCTTGGTGGCAATCCCATCGATGAATGCAGCATTTGCAGGCACAGAAGCGGATCCAGATCTTGATGTAACTGAAAGTCCGTGTCCATGCCCATCATGATCTGTGACTTGGGCCTGGGTGTATAACCTATGTTTCAGTAACAGCTTGAAGAAAACACTGTAGAGCTTCACACCCACGCTGGGCATTTTCGGCAGATCTACCTACTCTCTCAACGGAAACACAGGATTTGATTTGGGAGACCTTAGATGATGCAAGTGATTTTAACTGCGCTTGCATGTTTTTTCTATCCATCAAAATTGGAGATACCCCATGGGTATATGCTTAAATGAAGGAAAATCAAGGCGGGCAGCCTGATAAAGAAGGAAAATCAAGGAGGGCAACCTTTAAAATCCTTGCACAGAACAAAATCAATATGAGCTTGCACAGATGCCACGGTCGATCAAAGGTGGCAAGTTGCGGCAACAAACAAACTACTTAGAGAGATGAATATGGCAAATATCAGATGACACCTATTTAATTGCTAATGGGTGAGCTCATTTCTTTTCTCTTCCCTGCGTGCCTGCGTTGAATCGGAACAAAGAAAAGGACAACAATTTGAACGTGAAGGCTTCTAGATTCTTGTTTTACTCCTCCGACCTATTCAATCAAAGGCCCTTTACAGGATTATTTCAGCTATAGCATCCAGCTCATCATCTCTAAGCTCACGCGTTCATTAATACTGTTCCAGCTTGCCAACATTGAACATGATTATGGAGGAATTCGATTCTTAATGAGGAATTAGTTAATTAATGTCGTCCCGGAAAGAATTCTGGTTGCTCCGCTCAAAATTGGTTAGGACATAAGGTTGTGTACAATATGATTTGGTACATTAATAACTCCTCCATTCTCGCATTCTTTCCTAAACTAGTAGGACACGTCACCTAGTTTCTAAACCGTCCAAGAATGGTGAAAATTGCATACCTCCTACTTTCTGCATTTGTTTGGGTCTATGTATTCTAAGTTTCTGTCTATGTTGTACTTGGTGAGTGCAGAGAATTTTATTGTGTTCAATAAATAAATTGAACAATGTTAAAAATATCATTTAAGGAGATAAAATAATTTTAAAATTAATTTATTAAAGTAAAAATTTCATATTAATTTATCTTGTCACATAAAAATGATTATTATAAAAATAATGTTATTATCAAATAATGACATGAAATAAGTTTACACTATTAATTTTTTTAAGTGAAAGTAGAAAAAGTTAATTTTTTTTATAGTTTATTGATTATATTATTCACAACTATCATCTAATAGAATGATAGATAAATTAATTTTGATATTTTAAAAAAAATCAAAAATAATAATACATTAGAAATTTGGTCAAAAGATTCGAGGTTATATACAAGTTAAAAAAGATTCAAGGTTATACACAAGTTGATATTTTTAGTTAAAAAAAGATTCAAGGTTATACATTTCATCAAAAGAAGTTTAGGGCATAATCTTCGTCTCGTCCCTTAAGGTGTTGGGGCTCTTACACTCAACAAGACTTGATCCCTATTAGTTTTAGAACTATTCAGCTTCCTGTAAAAACTAGGAATCCTTTGACAATAAGTACATATATCTATGTAATAACAAGTATATTAGTTTTATAATAATGTGAATATATTATTTTTCATGTAATAATAAATATGTCAATTTTATATAATAATAAGCATATAAAAAAATTGTTGGCGAGAAAGTGAGTGTAGTATTTGAGTAGCAAGAGGGCATGAAAGGAAGAGCTTATTGGGCATTTTATGCAAGAATGATGAGATAGCAATAAGGGTGGGGACCCACATGGTTCTCCTTCTTTGATAAGTGGGTATGCAAAGAAAAGGTGTAGCTCAAGAGTTATTGGTGTTAAGACGGGTTTACTTCCCCATCTACTAAGACACAAGGTTCACATTAATTTCTACATTTGTTTTGATATATATATCTTGTTTAGGACATAATTCAATATATATGGAGAATTTTTTACAATACGAATCTAAGTTGATATTTTTTAGTTAAAAAATGATTCAAGGTTATACATTTCATCAAAAGTCATTTAGGGAATAATCTTGGTCTCATCCCTTAAGGTGTTGGGGGTCTTGTACTAAACAAGACTTGATCCATATTGGGTCCATTCAAAACCATTCAACTTCACTATCATGTTGATAATCAAGGTGAAGAAAGATTGCAATATGAACTTAAATGAGTGAATGCAAATCTGAAATATGTAGATTAACCTTTAGCCTTAGTGTGAAGAAATAATGAGAGAGAGAGAGATAGAAAAAACATAAAGCATGCAACAATAGATTTACGTGGAGAAACCCCGAAGGGAAAAAACTCCACCATCGAAAGAGAGGCAAGTATATTACTGATAATCTCAAATATTACATGCAGCAATAGACTTCTCTTATCATTCCCTGTAAATCCAGCAGCACCCTGTTACCCTGCAAAACTGAATTGAATAACTCTAGCTCAAGGCCCCAATTTATAGAGATTTGTGAGGATGAAAACCACCATGGTTTCACCAAACAATAGGCAGCAATACCACCTAGAAAAACCCACGCCTCCCTCCTTGAAATGGTCAAAAAATACCAAAAATAGCCTCTTACAGATGCTCTTACAGCTGTCATAAGGCATCTCTCATGCATGGGCGCCTAGGGTCCAAAAATAGCATATTTTGTCATAGGAATTTGTCATACTATCATAGCATCTTATGACAACTATCATGCATGTCATAGATGCTCTTACAACACCCTATTTTGACCCAACAACCTTATTTTAGAAGATTCCAAGGTGGGACTCCTAGTTATTTTGTCCTTTTCCAAAAGGATAAATGGTAACGGTAACACTGCATTTACATTGTCTCTTTCACCATCGTTGGTCAAACAGTTTCACCTCTTATGCATAATTGTACAAAACACTTTAGGAGAATAATAAATTAAAGGATTTACAAGGTTGATGACACCTAAATCCTAACATTATCCCACTTGACATCATACATTGTAAATTACACCCATAGAGATACAATTACATAGAATTAAGTATAGTGATCAAGGCCCATGGCCTTTCTGCACCAAGAGAACTTTTTCATGGTGACTGGCTTCGTAAGAGAATCTGCAACATTATCCAAAGTGTCAACTTTTTCAATCAAGACCTGTCCATTCTCAATCATTTCTCGTACAAAGTGATACTGAACATCAACATGCTTAGTACAAGCATGATACATAGGATTTTTAGCTAAACATATGGCACTCTGACTATCACATTTGATCCTCACTATCCTGCAATCAAAACCAATACCAATACCAAGTCTATGTAACCAAACTTCCTCCTTAGAGGCATGTGTAGCAACAATATACTCTGCTTTAGTGGTAGACAAAGCAACTGTAGGTTGTCTTTTACTTACCCAACTCACTGCTCCTCCAAACAAAGTAAACACATAGCCACTGGACCCATTTGTCCAAGTCACACTTGGTCTACATCAGCAAAAGCCACGTATCTCCAATGACATCAGCATTGTCACTTTAGCATGATAAACCAAGCGATGTCGAGAAGTTCCTTTGCAAATATCTAAATACCCTTTTAACAAAAGTCCAATGTTCTTTACGGTTGAATATAGGCACCTTTAGAACTCCCCACTACTTGGGCTGTAATAAATTCTGGTACGAAGCCATTTGCATGCATTAGACTGCACGGACCACCATTATCATAAAGCATAAATCATCATGGCGTCAGTAAAATATTAAATATCCTAGCTCAATGATGCAATGTTGATTTGGTAGAAGGGTGAGATCGGCTTTGTTGATGAAGATTGAGTGCTCAAATATAAAGCACATATACAATAGGATTCAAAGTAATTGATGAGGTTGCTAATGATTTGAGCATGGTAACTACTCAAATTGTGGATGGATCAAATGAAGGGATGAGCTCTTCATTTATAAGATAAGATGGATGAATGCCAAAAATGAAGCAATGTGGGACTAACATTCAACCAATGGCAAGGCGTCACTTGTCAACATTTGAATGGAGGAAGCTTGAGCACATTTTGATCAATGTGCAAGTTTGAAATTTGAATTTGATGAGATGACATGTTTAGGGGGGATGAAAGATGAGTTAAATGCCAAGTGGGAGACATGTAAGAGATAATGTAAGAGCTTTAAATGCTTTGTTGGATGGACAAGTCATTTGGGGGGAGATTTCAAATTTGAGGAATATTACATCTTTGATGCCTTTTTTGAATGAAAATAGATGATTTATAAATAAATTAAATTGATTTTCATGTGCAAATTGCAAAATCTAGAGGATTTGAGTGATTAAGATTAAATTAATCAGGATTTGATTAATTTAAGGGGAGATTTAGCTGATTTGACTATTTGATTTAGATTTTAGGATTGAAATAAATCAAAAAGAGATGAAAATGATTAAGACTAGTTAAAAATAAATATTTTGATTTATTTGACCAAAGGGTGATATTAGATTAAATTGAATGATAAACACAATTTATTTTAATTTAATTAGATGAACTTTAGAAATTTAATCCAAATAATATGGATTATTTAATTAAATAAAGATAGGAAGATGAAATGACCTAGCTAATTACATAGAGACGATGATTTAATTAAATTGGGGATTTATTTAATTAAAAGGGGAATTATGATGACTTTAATCAAATAAGGCTATTCGATTAAATGGTTAGACAGAGGGATAATTTAGGATGAAGCAATGTTAGTAGATCAGGATCGAGTGTGTGATATCAATTTGTATATTTTCGATGTCTACCTCTGACAACACTAGCATAGGAGCTTTTGAACATTTCATCAATCGTTATCGATTTGGGACCACATGTCTAGAAGCTCAACTTAATTTACCAACGAATGGAATATTTATTAGTTTCTGATTCCATATTTGCAAAATAGATGCTGTACTACTCACGACTTAGCAAAACTTTTTTGTGGGCAGATCCTAATGATTTCCATCCCAATAATATATTTAGCAACCCTAAATCTTTCATATCAAGTATGCCGAGAAAGTGAGTTTAAGTTCCCTAATCATTGCCTTATTATTGCGACTGAACAACATATCATCCACGCGCGGGCTTGTAGGTATGATCATGATATTCTTTTAAAATAAACACGCGGTGATCCTCTTCCCTTCTAGCAAACCCATATTTAATGCAAATGCGTCAAACTTACAGTACCACATCCACAGGTGATTGTTTCAAACCATATAGGGGAACCGTTTAACACCGCAAACCAAGTGTTCTTTTTCCTTTCACAATAAAACTATCGGTTGTTGCGTATAAATTTCTTCCTCTAGATCCCCATGCAAGAAAGCAATTTTAAAATCCATTTGTTCTATTTCTAAATCATAAGTAGCAGCAATGGATAAAAGGAATTTAATAGAAGTTAACTTAGCAACAGGAGAGAATATTTCACCAAAATCAACTCCCTCTCTCTGGGAGTAGCCCTTGGCCACTAATCTGGCCTTGTACTGTTCTGAATTTTCGTCTGCACCAAACTTCTTTTTATATATCCACTTACAACCAATGGCCTTTCTTCCTTTGGGAAAACTAACAAGATCCCAAGTGTCACAATTTTTCAAAGACATCATCTCATCATGCATGGCCTACATCCAAGACTCACATTCTTCTGAAGAGAGAGCCTCCTTGAAAGATCTAGGTTCATCATCAGTACATAACAAAGCAAATTTACAACGAAAATCAAGTGGGCTATACCTGTCAACTGGATTTCGTTGTCTTGTGGATCTTCTCAAAGGTGGAGTAAGAGGTTCCTCCTCATGTTCATCCTCATTGTTTTCAACTTCTTCTGTTACAACAGATTCTTCAAAACTCTCGTCTTCTTCTCTATCTTCTTGTCCATCTCTCTGTTCTTCCACATGTGCATCTTCTTGCTTAGTTTCAAAATGCACTGTCTTTGACTTTTCCTTTGGCTGCACATCTTTAGAGTTAGCTCTAAATTCCCTAAAAATAACATCTCTAGAAAATATCATCTTTCGTGTTAGTGGATTCCAAAGTTTATAACCTTTAACATTTTCACCATAACCTACAAAGATGCATTTCTGAGATTTGGGATCCAATTTAGACCGCTTCTCTTGAGGCACATGAACAAAATTCTCACAACCAAAGACCCTTAAATGCGAAACTGAAGGCTTTTTACCCAACCACATTTCATAAGGAGTTTATCAACAAGAGCTTTACAAGGAGATTTATTAATTAAATAACAAGCAGTACCAACAGCTTCTGCCCAAAAGCATTTATCTAACTTAGCACTACTTAACATGCTCCTAGCTCTTTCCATTAATGTACGGTTCATTCTTTCTGCTACCCCATTTTGTTGGGGTGTGTAAGGTGTAGTCTTTTGTCTAACAATTCCTACATGTTTGCAAAACTCATCAAATTCCTTAGAACAATATTCACCCCCATTGTCAGATCTCAATACTTTTATCTTATAATCAGTTTGCTTTTCAACCAATGCCTTGAATTCCTTAAATTTGGTGAAAACTTCAGATTTTGTGTGCATAAAATAAATCCAAGTATATCTAGAGTAATCATCAATGAAGGAAACATAATAACGAGATCTACCCAAAGAATCTATATCCACTAGACCACACACATCCAAATGAATTAGTTCTAACAATCCATTAGCTTTATTAGTTCCTTTATGAAATGATGACCTATTTTGTTTACCAAACACACAATCCTCACAGAAATCATTTTTACCAATAGAATAATCAGAAATACCATCTACTAGTTTCTTATCAAGTATGGTCCTAAGACCTTTTTCACCAATGTGACCCAATCTATGGTGCCACAACATACATGCATTTTCAGTGCTAGTTACAAAAGAGGAGTTACAAAAAGTAGAGGCATGTAGTGTAAACAAATTCCTTGTCCGAGATCCTTTAGCAACCACCAAACTTCCCCTTACCATCCTGCAACCAAACTTGTCAAATGTCACATGCATCCCAGAATCATTCAACTTGGAAACCAAAATTAAACTTTTTGTAAGTCCTGGAATATGTAAAACATCATCTAGGATTTTAACCCTCCCATCACTGAAACACAACTTTACCTTTCCTTTACCGATAACCTTTTGTGAGCTATTATCACCCATGAAGACCTCTCCTCCATCATTTTCTTTGTATGTAGAAAACCACTCCTTATGAGGAGTCATATGGAAGGAAGCACCTAAATCAATAAACCAAGCATCATTACAAACTGTGTTAGCTGAAATAAGCAAAGCATCAGAATCACCGTTATTAGAGGACATTTTTGTGGAGGAATCTGCATTCTTTTTCTTGTTTCTACATTCCTTCTTCACATGTCCCCGTTTACCATAGTTCCAACACTTCACTCTGCTCTTTCCAGGGGTCTTAGATCGTCCTTTAGACTTATCCTTCTTCTTATCCCCTTTAGGCTCTTTCTCCTTGGGCCTACCTCGCACATGCAAGGCATCTTGGGAGCCACTACGCATGGTCTTTCTCCTCATCTCCTCTGAAAGAAGTATGGGAATAATATTATCCATCTTAGGTTCTGCACCACCACTTGTTATAGCAATAATTAAATTTTCCCAAGATTCTGAAAAAGAGCAAATCACTAAAATGCATTTATCCTCATCTTCTATTTTAACATCAATAAATGCAAGCTGACTTATAATCAAATTAAAAGCATTCAAATGTTCAGCAATAGATTCACCATCCTTCATCTTTAATGAATATAAACATCTTTTGAGATACAAATTGTTAGACAAACTCTTAGTTTGGTAGATTTCAACTATCTTCCTCCAAAGCTTGTATGTTGTGTCTTTGAAGAGACATTCAGGAGGACAAAATATGTGAGACACAACCGAATAGTCCCTCGAGCCTTCTTTTCTAACTTATTCCAATTTTCATCTGACAAGATTGAAGTAGATGGCTTCTTATCAACTGAAACTGGTAACCACTAATCTCTCTCCTCAAGAAGATCCTCCACTTTCAACTTCCACCTCCCATAACCAGTTCCATTGAACTTCTCAATATCTAGATGAGAGGTGGAGGCCATGGTATGCAATCTTTCACAAATCTGCAAAACCCACGACACAAAAGCTCCCACTGTAGCAAAAAACCTTCAACACTTTAAAAGGAAAGTGTCCCTTCCTTAACAGAACTGTTAGCTCTGATACCAAATGTTGATAATCAAGGTGAAGAAAGATTGCAATATGAACTTAAATGAGTGAATGCAAATCTGAAATATGTAGATTAACCTTTAGCCTTAGTGTGAAGAAATAATGAGAGAGAGAGATAGAAAAAACATAACACATGCAACAATAGATTTACGTGGAGAAACCTCGAAGGGAAAAAACTCCACCACCGAAAGAGAGGAAAGTATATTACTGATAATCTCAAATATCACATGCAGCAATAGACTTCTCTTATCATTCCCTGTAAATCTAGCAGCACCTTGTTACCCTGCAAAACTGAATTGAATAACTCTAGCTCAAGGCCCCAATTTATAGAGATTTGTGAGGATGAAAACCACCATGGTTTCACCAAACAATAGGCAACAATACCACCTAGAAAAACCCATGCCTCCCTCCTTGAAATGGTCAAAAAATACCAAAAATAGCCTCTTACAGATGCTCTTACAGCTGTCATAAGGCATCTCTCATGCATGGGCGCCTGGGATCCAAAAATAGAATATTTTGTCATAGGAATCTGTCATACTATCATAGCATCTTATGACAACTGTCATGCATGTCATAGATGCTCTTACAACACCCTATTTTGACCCAACAACCTTATTTTAGAAGATTCCAAGGTGGGACTCCTAGCTATTTTGTCCTTTTCCAAAAGGATAAATGGTAACGGTAACACTGCATTTACATTGTCTCTTTCACCACCGTTGGTCAAACAGTTTCATCTCTTATGGGTAAATGTACAAAACACTTTAGGAGAATAATAAATTAAAGGATTTACAAGGTTGATGACACCTAAATCCTAACATATCAAACTAAGAGTCCTTTGACAATAAGTACATATATTTATGTAATAACAAGTATATTATTTTTTTATGTAATAATTATATTTTTTTATAATAATAAATATATTATTTTTTATGTAACAATAAATATGTCAATTTTATATAATAATAAGCACATAAAAAAATTTAGGCCAGAAAATGAGTGTAGTATTTGAGCAGCAAGAGGGCATGAAAGGAAGAGCTTATTGGGAATTTTGTGCAAGAATGATGACAATAACAATAATGGTGGGGACACACATGGTTTTTCCCCTTCTTTGATAAGTGAATATGCAAAGAAAAGGTGTAGCTCAAGAGGTATTGGTGTTAAAATAGATTTAGTTCACCATCTACCAAGTCACAAGGCTCACATGCTTTGTCTTCTCCTCCTAAGAAAGGGAAGAAATTGTGGCCAAAGGTGTGTAAAAGTAAGTAAAAATCCCCACCCGATTCCTATTTTTCCTAATTTTAGATATAAAAAAAGGGTTATCTCCCTATAGGTCCCTAATTCAATTGTAGATAGATCCTCCATCAAACTTGAAAATACTTTAATAAGGAAGATTTTTGGCTCTTGAAATAACATTATATTGTTAGGAGTTAGGCAATGAGAAGGTGAAAGCCCCATGGTCAAGTAGAGATTTTTTTTATGGCTAAGGGATTTTTCGTTATCTCTTTCTCAAGTTGGGAGGACTATGTTTGGACCCTTGTTGACGGTCCCTAGTTTTTGGGAAAATCAAGTTTCTTTTTAAGGAAGTGGAAGCTAGGTTTTGATCATAATAAAGAGATTATCAATGTGATTTGTAGTTGGGCTAGACTCCTTGGCATCCTTTTAGAATACTATGAGGGGAAAGTATTGATTGGTATATCCAAATCCATTTCCAATCCATAATGATTGATGTAGTAGCAAAGTCCAAAAGGGGTCTAGTGTATGCTAGATTCTATGCAAACATTAAGGTGGAAAAATATTTACCAACCTCTATCAAGTTATTGTCCAAATTTGACAACTAAGTTTAGAGATTGTTTAGGATATCTCTTTCTCTATTTTCCAATCCTACCAAAAACTAGAGCACTTTTCTAGGCAATGTTTGTTGAAAAACATGTTCTTGGAGCTTTGGAGAAAAAATAAGGAGTTGCCTCTATCTTCCC